>JAVYIG010002169.1:0-266258 GCA_035222895.1 Strongylocentrotus droebachiensis
CAAATGTAATGTCATCAACATAAATTTCGAAAGAAAAATGGTTCAAAATTGACTTTCAGCAACTTGATAACTAAAACTATGAAATCCAAGGATCACGGGCAAGTTACAATTGGTATCGTCAACGATTACCCAACAAATTACACAGTTGATTATAATGTATAAATATGTAAACTATGAGAATTTGGCATACGATAGTTACCTCTTGAATGGTTTACCGATTTATGTTTGTTGAATGTGGTCAAACGTTATCTGAAATGAAGAAGATACGGATGCGGTGTTCCACAAGAATCAGTGTAAGGTTCAACCCTGTTTGTATCCATATTAATGATCTGATATCAGCTTCTGATTATTTCAATTCCTGGCTGTTTGCCGATGATACAAACCTGTTACATATCTTCCCACATGTCTAGGGCAAAATTAATGTAAATAAACTATACAAACACATACAGATAATACAAAAACCGGTGCATCGGAATCAAACTTATAACTGAATTAATGAAAGCTAATTTCATGTTAATAAGAGGTAGGAAGAACAAGAAATAGGTATTAATAGTAAACTAAAAGTAGATGAAGGTCATTAAATAGGTTGATGCTGTCTGTTTTGTTAAGTTTAACAATGATTTACACATGTCTTAGCATATTCATATTCGTTTTGTAAATCAGTGTATGGTAAGGAAAGTTGGAGTGTTATTAGATTGCAAAATTATGATCCGAGGCGTACTTTGATATCATTATATAAGGCATTTATACAACCCCATATGCCTCATATTCTAATAGGTCACTCTGGAATTATAGAGCATAGCTATTTCATAAGATAAAAAGACGGTCTTGATTTACATCTTCCTAAACTTAGACGACTCAATGTAAATTTTCATTGTCTTTTGTGGGCAGTGAAATGGACTAGATTACCTGGATTAACAGGATTGACAAGGTCTAGAAATAGTTTTCGGAATTCTGCAAAAATACATTTGTGAAAAACATCATGACTTGTAAACAAATGCAAATAGTCTGTATAATTTGTAAGTATTAAAATTCGTTTTTATAGCATCAGTTTGTATATTGTAAGACGTTGTTAAGTATTCTTATTTTTGAAGTGCTGATTCTAATAGTAATTTCATTATTTTGTTAACTTTATTTTATTTCTGAATTGATTTGCACCGACAACCTTTAACTGAGAGGAGTATGGCCCCATATCTCATGGTACCTTTAAGGGACGAGCAATATTCGCATTGTTGATGAATTTGAGCAACAATCGTTGGCCATTGCTGCTCTTTAATACAACCATGACGTGGCAATTCACTCGTTCAGCTTGAACTCATAATAATTCGTGTCACAATAGATTCCGGTTTGTTGATTCCATTGTTCGGGGGATTTAGCCGAGAGCTAAAAAGCATATTCTCACGATACCAACGATGTATTATTATTATTCTTATTTCGTCATCGTCTCATCAATACTTTTTGAATATTTGTATGACAATAAACGAGATTGTGGTACCTGTTTGTATCTGTACCAGGTTGAATAATTTGAAGGAAACTGAATTTGAACCCCGGACCTTCCCCTACTCCCTCCCCCTCTCTCTCTCTCTCAATATAATCAGAGAAATGCACACGTCCCTTTGTTGGGTAGTGGAGTCCTCCCCCTACCCCACAACATTGGGCCACTTATTTACATGTTTTTCTACCTTGTCCCAGACAGTAATCTTACAGATCCCGAATCTTACAATAAATATAAAACTGAAAACAGGGATGATGAAGTTAAGGCCTCATTTTTTCAACGTTGTCCCAGGTTTGTAATTTACTGGTCTTTTGAAGTGAACGATTAATCATATTGAGTATCAAAACTTGATATTTGCAAGATAGAATGTTTGTATCAGTCGATAATAGTTATGAAATATTTTACACTATTTCAGCGTCAATAGTATAAATATTGATCTCCATTTGAAGGCGTTTCAAATATATTATTATCCCTTGGGTTTATCCAGGGCTGTCAACCCTCCGGCATTTGGAGGGAGTCTCACACCACCACGCTCATTCTCCCGCCGCCCCAAAAAGCTCGTAGCGGGAGACTCCCGCCACCACGCCTTCCTCCCGCTCTCTCGCCAACGATGTAGAATCTCCCGGTTTATGTAAAAACCTCCCGCCAAACCGTACCGTTTACCAAAAAAAAAAAAAAAAGCAAAGTGCTCTACCCCCCCCTTATTCAGCGGATGGCTGAGTTGTTGCGAGATTTTCGGCGCGATCATCCCCCATTGAGCAAAAATTGTTTGCCTACGATACGGTACGCTGGTCGTCTGCATGGAAAAGAAACTCCCTCCAAGCAGCTCCCCAAAGTTGACAGCCCTGGTTTATCGTCTTGATTTTTGTGTTGTTAAATGTCTTGAAAGTAGGCAAAATGCCAGTAATTAATGTTTTCAAATTTATGAATGGGTTAGTTGTTGCTGGAGGATTAACATTAATATTATGTTTGCTTGATCACATTTATGTCTTACACATTCTATGTCCAATGTTTTATTTATGACTTTGATAGGTGCCCATTTTAGTTTGACAAGTGCCCCTTCCTCCTTCTCATACGTGCCCCTATTCAAATCTGATAGGTGCCACCTTTAGTTTGACAGGTGCCCATTCTCCCTTCTCATAAGTGCTCCTTTTCACCTCTGGTAAGAGCCCTATCTAAATCTGATAGTTGCCCCTATTAATTTGACAGGTCCCATTTCCTCCTTCTTATACATGTACGTGCTCCTATTCAAATCTGATAGGTGCCACTTAACTTTGACAAGTGCTTCTTTGTGAGGTAGTGACTGATAACATTTTCATATCGACACTCGTTTTCATAACTTTTCGATTCATGACATATGTTAATCTCTTTCGGTATTGGCACACAGAATGACTGGTACACAATGACAATCTCTCTCTCTCTCCCTCCTTCAGCCATCCATCCAGTCTTTATCTTTCTCTCTTTCTCTCTCTCTCTCTTTTATTCACATCACATGATTTAACAAACTCATTCCATTGACGCACACCCTCAGTTAATCCCACTCTTCATTAGTCCCCATCTAGCTTACCGTACACCCCCGCCGCCACACCCTTCCCCCAACAATAATATGAATGCACCCCTCATATACACACCGACACGCACATGCGGCCGCACTCTTCGTTCTCTTATGTGTGTGTGTGCGTGTGTGTGCTGGTGTGTTTGTGGAGGGGCTACACATTTCGTCTATCTGCTCATGGATATGCCTTTGATAAATGAATAAAAAACCATTTGGAAAACAAATATTGAAATAAAACTAAAATAAAAACAATGTTACAATTAAACCCATCACGAATACATATCTCTATAATAGTAGACCCAGCAAAGATGTGCCTCTTTCTACTTTGGAGGGAATTTGTAATGCATGTCTTCCATGCTTAATCTTTCGGAAAATTATAATGCATATGATGTTGCTGGATGTTAAGCACATTTGTCGGACAAACATTTGTACTTTTGTGCTCACAATTTGATAGAATGTAACACATCCTCTTTTGTGTGTTTTAGTTCAAATATGTACCATCTCTGAATGTTCAGTTGACATGACTTTGTTCAAGAGTTGGAGGTAATAAACCTGTCTAATATACATTTTAAAGTTGGATAGACCACACATGTCTATGGCGAAAGGAAATTGAAAAGTGTAGTGTACTGTAAATATGGATTTTATGAAAACCATGCATATTTCAACGCGTTTTTTGTTTACCACACCATAAATATGTCCATTGTCAAACATATTTTTTTGATAAGACATATGATATATATTATCAAACGACGCAAAGAAAAGAAATTATCAGATAATGCGATTGACAAGTCATTTCATGATATCCAAAACGAATGTTGTTGTTTTTTAACAGGAGGCGCATTTTGAGTGGAATACACTGTACATGTTTCCGGATATGGCAATTGTCACATGTTAGCAATAAACATGTGCTGAAAACTGAACCACCCCCCCCCCCCCACCTCTCCTGTTTTCAATGATTTATGTATGTATACAATACAATATCAGTTGTTATGGTTCAGTTTTTATCTAGCTTTATGTCTCATGGTACTTGTTGGGGGAAAGCAATCTTATCAACATTTCTTGATGAAATTTAGCAGCAAGAGTTCCTCTTACGCCCCCCCCCCCACCCCCCTCTTGAACAAATCCTGCGTACGCTACTGTGGCCGTCACATGCCAGATACATTCATCAGTACCAGGCTTTATAGTATGAAAGAAAGCTGAGTTTGAACCCTAGGCTATACCCCGCCCTCTCTCGCTCTCATTCTATAGTATAACCAGGGGGCGTTTCAAGAAACAAGTAGTCGGTGGTTTTCACCCACTAATATCATTTTCACCGACAATGTTTTTGTCTCTGATTATTTTCCAGGCCTCTGATTTGTCAAATTTAGTCAGCGCTGACAGTTGTCGGCGGACAAATGTTGATGAAACGCCCCCCCCCCCAAGACGTGGCGAAATATTCTTTCATTTTGGACACACAATAAATAAAATTGATTCTACCCTGTTGATACCACTGTTCAAAGGATTAAGCAGAGATATGTATATATATATATATATATAGAGAGAGAGAGAGAGAGAGGGGGCGGAAAATTTTCGAAGTTATTATTGTTCTTATTGAATGCTATTTGATTTCTTTTTTTGACAATACACAACATGGTGAGACTATTTCATGGAAAATGACATGACAATCTTAAAGCAGATAAATTCATCATTATAACCAGGTTGAATAATTTGAAAGGAAAAAGAATTCGGACCCCGAGCCGTTAAGCCACCCTCCTCCCCCTCCCCCCCTCTCTCTCTCTCTCTCAGTACGGTCGAAGAAATATACGTTCCCTCTTGCCATCCCCTCATTGATGCTATTATTTTACAATATTATCTAGCTTACTCCAGTTAGTTAGTTTTAACAAAAAATTACCCCTTTAAAATAGGATGATAAGGTATACACTCTTTATAGCTACCTTTTGAAGATATAGCATGAGGTTATTATTTGGTGCAGAATAAACAGCAGTCTCTATTTTGGAAACCAATATTAATAACTGCAGTCGAAGTTAAAAGTCAAGTTTTGCTAATCCCCTAATCGCTACCGAAAAGGCTTGATGTCATGATGATATTCCAGCGAAATGAATCAAATAATTCCCCCTATAACATCCACTGACAAATATATTTAATCTGGCAAGGTTCCAGATAAAATGCAAATAAGAAAGAGTACTCCTCTACTCAAAAGCGGGCCAACAAAGAAAAAATAACTGCATACCAATATTGGATTTACCAACTATAGATTAAACAAATTGATAATTATCAGAACTTTCAAATGTAATGCCATTAACATAAATTTCGAAAGAAAAATGGTTCAAAAATGACTTTCAGCAATTTGATAAATAAAACTATGAAATCCAAGGATCACGGGCAAGTTACACTTGGTATCTTCAACGATTACCCCCAAAAATTACACAGTTGATTATAATGTATAAATAGGTAAACTATGAGAATTTGGCATACAATGGTTACCTCTTGAATGGTTTACAGATTTATGTTTGTTAAATGTGGTCAAACGTTATCTGAAATGAAAAAGATACGGATGCGGTGTTCCACAAGAAACAGTGTAAGATTCAACCCTGTTTTTATCCATATTAATGATCTGAGATCAGCTTCTGATTATTTCGATTCCTGGCTATTTGCCGATGATACAAACTTGTTACATATCTTTCCAGATGTCTAGGGCAAAATTAATGTAAATAAAGTATATAAAAACAAACAGATTATGCGAAATCGGTGCATCGGAATCAAACTTATAACTGAATTAATGAAAGCTAATTTCAAGTTAATAAGAGGTACGAGGAACAAAAAATAGTTAATAATGGTAAACTGAAAATCGATGGAAAGGTAATTGAATAAGTTGATGTTGTCTTCTTTATTAAGATTAGCATTGATATGACTATTCTAAGACATATATCTTACACTAGTCATATTCGTTTTGTAAATCAGTGTATGGTAAGGAAAGTAGGAGTGTTATTTAGATTGGAAATTTATGATCCAAGGCGTACTTTGATATCATTATTTAAGGCATTTATACAACCTCATATGCCTCATATTCTAATAGGTCACTCTGGAATTACAGAGCATAGATATTTCATAAGATAAATAGACGATCTTGATTTACATCTTCCAAAACTTAGACGACACAATGTACATTTTCATTGTCTTTTGTGGGCAGTGAAATGGACTAGATTACCTGGATTAACAGGATTGACAAGGTCTAGAAATAGTTTTCGGAATTCTGCAAAAAGACATTTGTTAAAAACATCATGAATTATAAACAAATGCAAATAGTCTGTATAATTTGTAAGTATTAACGTTCGTTTTTATATCATCAGTTTGTAGATTGTAATACGTTGTTAAGTATTTTTATTTTTAAAAGTGTTGATTCTAATAGTAATTTCATTATTTTGTTTAACTTTATTTTATTTCTGAATTGATTTGCACCGACAAACTTTTACCGAAAGGAGTTTGGCCAAATATCTCATGGTACCTTTTCGGGAAAAGCAATATTCGCATTGTTGATGAATTTGAGCAACAATCGTTGGCCATTGCTGCTCTTTAATACAGCCATGACGTGGCTATTCACACTTTCAGCTTGAACTCATAATAATTCGTGTCACAGTAGATTCCGCTCTGTTGATTCCATTGTTTGGGGATTTAGCCGATAGTTATAAAAGTATATTCTCACGATACAGACGATCTATTATTGTTATTCCTTTTTTTTCATCGTCTCTTCGATTCTTTTTGAATATTTGTACGACAATAAACGAGATTGTGGTACCTGTTTGTATCGCCACATGGCAGATACTTTTTTTATCAGTACCAGGTTGAATAATTTGAAAAGGAAACTGAATTTGAACTCCGGACCACCCCAACTCCCTCCCCCTATCTCTCTCTCTCTCTCTCTCTATCTCTATATCTCTCTCTCTCTCTATCTCTATATATCTCTCTCTCTCTATCTCTATCTCTCTATCAATAGAATCGGAGAAATACACACGGCCTCTTTCTTTGGTAATGGAGTGGTAGTTGAGCAATTTCTCAATATGTTCCCATGTTACACCAGTTTCAATTAAATTACATTGTTTGCCAGTAGAGTATAACATTGCATCTAAAGTACTTTTCGTGGTTTAGTATCCGTATCTTTATAATCACATCCATATTCAAATATCTAATGAATGCAAAGGACAAGCTGCTTCTAAAGCTATACCTCGAATTAAAGTAATTCTTCGGAAGAAGTCTCCTCTTTGGTGATCGGGTGTTTTCGATGGTTTTCCAGATGGTACAAATAAAAATTAAATTAATAAATAAAATAAAATAAAATAAATAAGCCTAATAAAAAATAAAAGTAAACAAAATATTAAAAAAAAAAAAAAAAAAAAAAAAAATGAATTTAAAACAAAATATAAAACATGAGGCAGATACACACAAAATGCCTCCGGTAAAGAGAAACTAGGAGTACTTTTTACATGCCCTGAAAAAAATGGCTTCTCAATGGTTCACGCATGATCAACCGTGTGTAGTGATACAATCCTCATATTGACACTCCTTTCCATAACTATTCGAAACCAGACATATTACAATTTCTTTCGCTCTTGGCACACAGAATAACTGGTACACAATGACAATTAATCTATCTCTCTCTCCTTTGGTCACCCATTCAGTCATTCTCTTTCTCTCTCTCTCTCTCCCCCCCCCCCATCATTTTGCATTTACTATTTCAATTTCCCTCTTTAATAGTGAATCTCTTTACTTTTTTTAATTCCCTTTCGTCCCTTGCTCTCTTACTCGCTCATTCCATTTTATCTCACTCTCTCTCCCTCAGTTGATCTCTTTCTTTTATTTATACCTAATAATTCAATAAACTCATTCTCCTTTCGCTCTCTCTTTTTTTCTTTCTTTTCTCTCTCCCTTCCATTGACGCACACACTCGGTTGTTCCCTCTCTTGACTCTTCCCTATTCACCTTATGGCGCCGACGTACAGCTTCACCATCCAAGCTCCTCTTGTGGAAATGGGTCACTTGTCAAAGTAAAAGCGACACTTATCACAAATAAAAGGGGTCCCTCGTAAGAATGGGCACTTTCAGGTACTTGAAAAGTGGAGCAGTATGACCCCCCCCCCCCCAGTTGGTATCACGAGAAATGAAACCGGCTTGAAATGTATTATTTTCCCTGGTTGTCTTCTTTTCTTTGTTATTATACTTTTTTGTAAATAAGGTTTCTAATTACCTATACTTTCATCGTCAAGATCCTACTTCTCTATTTAAAACAAACTGATACTCTTAAGATTTCGAAGTCCCCATACCCGCACACACACTGAACAAAAAGATAATTGCTACATTTCCATGATGAATGCAGCCCTGCTGACATACAACATTGATTTATTGTCCTACTACAAATAAGCTATGTTCATAATACGTTTCTTAATCTTTACTTTTGTTTATGTTCCTCAAAGGTATGGCGGCTCATGGAAATATTGCCGATGATCTTCTGTCCAAGCTGGCTGAAGACATCGAGACGGGTGAGCAGATGGAGGCCTTAGGACGGACACTCGGATTCAGGGTCGCAGACATCAATAGATACACAGAGACCAATAGGATAGAAGGACGGGTGACTTGTAAGGGAACACGTGACATGCTGTTTGACTGGAGACAGACAGTGGAGCCCTGCGACCAGCATATCAGACTGAAACAAGCTCTCATTGATGCTGAGCTGGTCATGCTTGCTGATACACATCTCAAGAGTACACCAATTATTTCAGGTTGGTCTAATAGTGCCATACAGAGTGCTTTAAACCACCTCTTATACCTGTACACAGGCGCGTACGCAGGGGGGGGGGGGGGGGTTGAACCCCCCTTCAACTTTTTGTATGTGTATTTTGGAGGACAATCCCCCCTAGACAAAAATAGTGATAATGGGTGACCCAAACAAGGCGACCTTAGCCCCCCCCCCCCCCTTTAACGAAACAAGTTATCTATCGGCCAATTTTTCAAATTTGGGGACACACACACAACAAAATGTGCTCTCCTCCCCCCACCCTGCTTATTCAGCGGCTGGCTGAATTGTTGCGAAATTTTCTGCCCGATTTAAAAATGTTAACCCCCCCCCCCCTTTGAAAAATCCTTCGTACGCCACTGCCTGTACAAACAAATTGAAAACATGAAATTAGAATATTTCCATGAAATATAATTTATGATGTTAAGTAACTTGTTTCTGTTCAATGATACCCTATTCATATCATTTAGTCCACGGGTGACTGAGCACAAGGGTCTTCAAAAAAGTGTTGTCAAAATCATAGTTTGGCATGATAGATCGAATGTAGGTCAAACCATATTGCATGCGCTTTTTCGCTCTACTAACTTCATGTCTCATTAATCATGATAGCTAAATTATCTCTGCCAACTTGTCAACTGCGCCATTTTACACAAGTAAAGTGCATATTTTGCTTTTCCCGAACAGTAAATAAAAGGTTACTAAACACAAATGCAGTAAAAACACATATTATGATGATAGGTATTACAGAAATTGACAGTAAACTTTCATTTACAAATAACGTCCCATGTTGTATCACTCAATGAAAAGGGTTACCTAAAACAAGGGGTGCGAATGAAGTCATGATTATTATAATCATAACGAAGAAAGTATCATACATTTAGTTTGTAATCTTTATTTTATTGGGTTCGATTAGATATTAATACTTTTTCATATCCACTGTTTATTAGTCAATGTAAATAAGTAAGCAACTGTTTTGTTTAACTGAGGTAACACACACATAATGGCTTTTGACCTACGTTAATTGCCTCAGCCTATACTTGGTACATGAGAATTTTGACAATAATTTTTGAAAAGCCTGCTGCTCAATCATCCGCGGTAGTACAATTACGAATATGGTATTAATTACCCAAGGGCGGATCCGGAGGGGGGGGGGGAGGGAGGGGGTGGGGGCACAGGCGGCACGCGCCCCCCCCCCCCGCCCCGGCCCAAAACAAATTATTACAAATTGTATTAAACATTTTATTTAAAACCCCCCCCCCCCCAAAAAAAAAAATATGCCAATGACTAACCTAAAAAGGTGACCAACGGAGCAAAATGTAAAATTTGAACATTTCGTGACCCCCCCCCCCCAAAAAAAAAGTGTCCTCTTAAAGGGGAATGAGGAACATTTCTGAACAATGAAACGTATTAAAACAACAAAATATTAAAAAACTTAGCGAACCAAATTGGGTCGTGAGGAAAGGGGCTGAGATCATGGGAGTACAATACGTCACTTTGTCTCATATTCTTGCATCATTCCAGATATCCCCAGTAAGAAGATCTCGCCATCATTGACCGTTCAACGATGTCGCGAAAAGTTGGAGAATAAGTACCTTAATCAATTATGCAACATTCCAATGAAACCGTGGGATAAAAGTGACTATGCTGAGTTCAAAGATATGCACACGGTTGTTACAATGGTGACGAAGGACGCTCGTGGACAAGACACGAAAAAGAAGGAAATACTCCAGGGTTCTGTTGCTGACATATTCTCGACGAAAGTAAACGGAGAACTGCCAGCTCGAATCCTCATTTCGGCCCCAGCTGGACGTGGGAAGACCACGGCTGTTGCTAAGATGGCTTACGATTGGGTTCACAGAGAAAAGGGGTCAGCATTAGAACATCTGCCTCTTCTGTTTGTTGTGAAATTCCGAAACACAAGAAGGCGTACCTCGATCGGAGAAGCAATTAAGGACCAGCTTTTGAGTGATGTTGATGATCTCACACCAGAGGGCCTGGAGAATTTCATTAGAGAGAATCAGGGAATCTGTCACATCATACTAGACGGACTAGATGAGTATGCCGGTATTTCTTCTTCAAACCGAAGCTCGGATAGCAATATCGTCAGAGTCATCCGCTGGGAGGAATTTCCAGAGTGTCGGGTCCTTGTAACAACACGCCCTCACCTAGAGAACTTCTTCAATCAAGATGATCTTCCAACGGTATACACAAAGATGTGGATCGAAGGATTCTCGCAAGAGAGTTCACGAGAATACATCGACAAGTTCTTTGCTCCGACTTCAAATCCTTGTCGTGGACATGGACTGAAGGCTTACCTTGCTGACCAACCACTTATTGATGAACTTGTGAAAACACCTTTGTTTTGTCTCATGGTCTGTCACTTATGGAGCAAGGAGCTTTTGAACACTGAAACGTCAACTCAAACAGAACTATTCGACAGCGTGAATGCTTTTCTGATGCACCATGCCAATGCCCGACCAAAATCAAAAGGCAAACAAATAACGGAGAAAAATCTGGGCGTAATCATTCGTAAACTGGGTAAGGTTGCTTTAGCTGGTTTGCTCGACGATTCTAAAAAGCTAGTCTTCACGCCCCATGATTTCCGAAGAGTTCCTTCTATCCTTGATAGGGCATGTGAGCTTGGGATATTATCCAAGATGACTGTTCCAACCACAAGGCTCCAACGATCTCACAAGACCACTTCCATTATTATTGAGTTTTATCACAAACTCGCTCAAGAACACTCGGCTGGAAAATACCTTGCTGCTAAAGCTAAATCGAGAGAGCGTCAATGGCCCTGGCAGACTTCTATTTTAGACAAGGTATTGCTCAAGATCAACGCAAACATCGGTGACTATGAAAATCTCATCCGATTCGCGGCTGGCACGGATAGTAGCCTCTGTATACGAATAATGGAGGCGCTCCTTTCAAACAGTTATTTGGATGAGAGCGAGCGATATCGCATTCTTCTTGACTGCTCATCAGAGACCAAGGGCAGTGAAGGAAATGTGTCTTCGTTTGTTCAAAGATGCGTAACTGCACAGAGCATTGTTCTTAAGTCACCGACTGTCTACACCGTCGTTGGGATGCAAAATCTTCCAGACCAAATGAAACATGAGGTATGGTTCTTTTCCAAATAACCGGTCATTTGAAAAAATTGTATTTGTGAACAAAATACTAATGGAAATACAACAGAGAGGTTAAATTATTTTACATATTTATGTTATTTATGTTATTTGTAGTTATTTGTCTATAATATTTTAATGTATTGTTATATTGTATACAAATGTGAGCCGTAAGACGATTTTTATGCCTTCATTTTATTTTGTGCATGACAATAAAGAAATTCAATTCAATTCAATTCTTCTGCCATAGATGTATATCAAAGAAGCCAAGTGGTTTATCATGTATTATTTATTGATAATTATAATCGCGTCTTATCAAGCCTCACGAATTAATTGAAGCACACAATGTATGTACTATTCAGAGGCTATATCCACCCCTACCGCATTGTTAATGCGTTTAATAAATCGTGATATAGGCCTTATTGTTCATACGCAATATTACCAAAAAAATATTCCGATATTACTTGTCCAACTGCGGTCTAATAAAGCTAACGCTCTCTTTTCTCCTTTTCTCGCTCCCACCACCCCACTCTCTCTCTCGCTCTGTCTATCACTCACTCTCCCTCTCTCTTTCTCTCTCTCTCTCTCTCTATCTTAACATCAGGTGAGGACTGTAAAGTTTGAGAGATCTACTCTTACTAGCGAAGTGACGAGTGGACTATGGTCCTGCCTGGGATCATTTTCGATGCTACATACTCTCACCATCTCAGACTCCTCTCTCAGTTTCCCCCTATCTGCTCCGGTGCTTCCATCCATCACAAAGCTATCAACCGAGAGAGTGGCGTCACAAAGCTATGAAGGTCTGCTCTCATCGCTACCTGGTGTGGAAGTGATCGATATCACTATCGATGATGCGGAGAGAGACATACCTCAAATCACGGCTGGTCTTCGTAGAACCGGAGGGCGGCAGCTCACACGCATCGACCTTAGAGCACCGCCATCACCACTCCCATCAGAGAAGATGAGTGTATCGAGAGAGACGATCAGAGGATTATGTCTTCTGATCAGAGAACAATCCAAGAACTTGTATTCATTCGGTTTGTTAGGGGTGAAGAGCTTGGACGAAGAAGACTTGATTGAACTTGTCGAGTCGTCAACATATCTGAAAGCATTGGATAGTTTGCAATTACAGTGAGTTCGGGTTGATGTTCATAATCAGAAAGTCTAACTGTAAACTATAAAAGGCGAATAATAGGTTTGTTTGCTGTGTGATTTTGTTTCATCAAATTTTATTGAGTAAATATGATGTCTTTGAACGTATTACGAAATATCAATTCAAGATGAGTAAACATAAACACAATACAAATCTCAAGGGCTTCTCGAATGAGTGTGGTATTGTAGGGATCTTGGGGGTATCACTGTCATCTGTTTCGTATATCTTTACTTATTTGCATCCCATACTGACAATGTAAACATTTACACATTTTAAGGCAATTATTTTTCATATCGCATTTCCCACATTACAACTCACAACGTCTGCCATTGTTTGTCATTGTTTGCCATTGTTATGCTTTATTGTTAAAAGTTTAAATGATCTCTTAAAAATATATATGTTTATTCAACTTACTAGGACCTCTGCATTTTATTATTATACAGTACTCACAGGCCGCGTCCGACATTATTGTTATAACATGAACCCCCCCCCCCCGAAACAATTTCCATTGTTAATGTGTTATTTTTGTGTTTTTTTCGCTTTCAACTCTCTTTTTCAAATACTCTAGGTCTTTTGATGGTGGATGTTTCGAATACAATCGACAATCGGGCGTCCAGGTGAGCAGATGCCTTAAACTAATACCAAACGAGAACCTACATTAAAGCAATCATTAGCATTTTACTATTAACGCCTGACGGGAAAACGGAAATAAAACTTCTTTTTCAAGTAATGCTATCAAAGATAGCTCTTGCAGATGCAAGGGTGTAATTGGGCAACAGCTTATCATAAGATCTCGATGGCGTGGATTGTAATTATAATATTTCTCTTCCGCTCAGTTGTCGATGGTTATATTGAACTGTTTGAACATTGTGATCAAATTTGCGTATGTATGCGTCACATCCCCGGCCCCTCCACGCAGTGTTATTTAGGATACGCATATGCATGTTCCCTCCTTTTGAAAACATCCCCTAAGTCCAGTGTGTAAAGTCTTTTTTGTGTATGTACGAGCCGGACTGTGGTACGTGAAAAGTACCGCTTTACCGGACATGTTGGTAACACGCATGGTATCCCTCCGTTCACGGAGTGGGGGGGGGGGGGGGGGATGGGCAGTGGCGGATCCAGGTAAAAACACGTGATTTTTACCTTTTTGGGGGGTTGGGCCTCCCTCCCCCCCCCCCCTGGTGCTCAAGGGGGGGGGGGGGGGGGTGCAAATTGTAAAATTTTCGAGGACCCCCCCCCCCCCAAACAAAATGTGCTCACTACCCCCCCCCCCCCCCCCCCCCACCCCCCCCCCCCCCCCCCCCACTGAGCGAATTTTCGGCCGGCGCGATTTTCGAATTTTCGGGAGCAAAAATATAAACAAATTGGGCCCCCTCCCCTAAGAAATCCTGGATCCGCGCCTGGGGGGGGGGGGGGGGGGTCACATCCTAGTATCCAATCAACCCTACGTGTACCCATTTGGAAACGAAGATTGGACTGCTCGAGAAAAAAAGGCATATCACAATTACCATTAATTTCTTTTAACGTAGTGCAACCAAGGGTATATCACAAACATGTACTAACTCGATTAACTGAATATATACATATCCTTTTTTTTTTTTTTATCGCAACGGAGTTGTATTTCCCCTCGTTATCATTTTCCTGTTAGTGCTGATGAGCGCCCCACCAGTCAATTTATGCATACTGTGATTATCATTATTCATTTAATGTCCATCGTTAAATTTTAATCCAGGAGAAGTGGGGGGGGGGGGGGGGGGTGAGGTCTCAACATGTACCCGGTTTCATATTACATCATTAGCGTGGCGTAACAATCTATTCTCTCTATATTTCGTTATCCGTCCTTCAGGTAAAGAAATTTCGGCTATCTAATGAACTAACTACCAGGATGTGGTCCTGTCTCAGATCCTTCACCTTACTGAACCATCTCACCATTGCAGACTCCTCTCTCAGTTTCCCATCATCTCCTCCGGAGCTTCCATCCGTCACAAAGCTATCAGCCGAGAGAGTGACGTCACAAAGCTATGAAGGTCTGCTCTCATCGCTACCTGGCGTGGAAGTGATCGATATCACTATCGATGATGCGGAGAGAGACATACCTCAAATCACGGCTGGTCTTCGTAGGACCGATGGCCGGCAGCTCACACGCATCAACCTTACAGCACCGCCATCACCACTCCCATCAGAGAAGATGAGTGTATCGAGAGAGACGATCAGAGGATTATGTCTTCTGATCAGGGAACAATCCAAGAACTTGTATTCATTCGGTTTGTTAGGGGTGAAGAGCTTGGACGAAGAAGACTTGATTGAACTTGTCGAGTCGTCAACATATCTGAAAGCATTGGATAGTTTGCAATTACAGTGAGTTCGGGTTGATGTTCATAATCAGAAAGTCTAATTGTAAACTATAAAAGGCGAATAATAGGTTTGTTTGCTGTGTGCTTTTGTTTCATCAAATTTTATTGAGTAAATATGATGTCTTTGAACGTATTACGAAATATCAATTCAAGATGAGTAAACATAAACACAATACAAATCTCAAGGGCTTCTCGAAAGTGTGTGGTATTGTAGGGATCTTGGGGGTATCACTGCCATCTGTTTCGTATATCTTTACTTATTTGCATTCCATCCCATACTGACAATGTAAACATTTACACATTTTAAGGCAGTTATTTTCATTATCGCATTTTCCACATTACTACTCACAACGTCTGCCATTGTTATGCTTTATTGTTAAAAGTTTAAATGATCTCTTAAAAATATATATGTTTATTCAACTTACTAGGACCTCTGCATTGTATTATTATACAGTTCTCACAGGCCGTGTCCGACATTATTGTTATAACATGACCCCCCCCCCCCCCGAAACAATTTCCATTGTTAATGTGTTATTGTTGTGTTTTTTTTCGCTTTCAACTCTCTTTTTCAAATACTCTAGGTCGTTTGATGGTGGATGTTTCGAATACAATCGACAATCGGGCGTCCAGGTGAGCAGATGTCTTAAACTAATACCAAACGAGAACTTACATTAAAGCAATCATTAGCATTTTACTATTAACGCCTGACGGGAAAACGGAAATAAAACTTCTTTTTCAAGTAATGCTATCAAAGATAGCTCTTGCAGATGCAAGGGTGTAATTGGGCAACAGCTTATCATAAGATCTCGATGGCGTGGATTGTAATTATAATATTTCTCTTCCGCTCAGTTGTCGATGGTTATATTGAACTGTTTGAACATTGTGATCAAATTTGCGTATGTATGCGTCACATCCCCGGCCCCTCCACGCAGTGTTATTTAGGATACGCATATGCATGTTCCCTCCTTTTGAAAACATCCCCTAAGTCCGGTGTGTAAAGTTTTTTTTGTGTATGTACGAGCCGGACTTTGGTGCGTGAAAAGTACCCCTTTACCGGACATGTTGGTAACACGCATGGTATCCCTCCGTTCACGGAGCGGGGGAAGGGGGGGGGGGGGGGGGGGGGGGTCAAACACGTAAAAACACGTGATTTCTATATTTCGTTATCCGTCCTTCAGGTAAAGAAATTTCGGCTATCTACTGAACTAACTGCCAGGATGTGGTCCAGTCTCAGATCCTTCACCTTACTGAACCATCTCACCATCTCAGACTCCTCTCTCAGTTTCCCATTATCTCCTCCGGAGCTTCCATCCGTCACAAAGCTATCAGCCGAGAGAGTGACGTTACAAAGCTATGAAGGTCTGTTCTCATCGCTACCTGGCGTGGAAGTGATCGATATCACTATCGATGATGCGGAGAGAGACATACCTCAAATCACGGCTGGTCTTCGTAGGACCGGAGGGCGGCAGCTCACACGCATCAACCTTACAGCACCGCCATCACCACTCCTATCAGAGAAGATGAGTGTATCGAGAGAGACGATGAGAGGATTATGTCTTCTGATCAGAGAACAAACCAAGAACCTGCTGTGGCTAGATCTGAGATGGGTGAAGTGCACAGACGAAGAAGACTTGGTTTACCTCATCGAGTGCTGCAGATATGCGAAGACGATATCATATGTGTGGTAGGTTCTTGTTCAAATCTTGTATAAAATAGATAACAATCCTATTAGATGATTCTATTCAGTTAGTCTGCAGTGGTAAAGCATAATGATACGAATGCATGGATGATGAAAAGGTTTAGACGTTGGTGTAGCCTCCAGGTTTTGACTGAACTTTATTGGTTTTGCGTGATTTTGCATAATTATTAGTTTAACAATTGTCAATGTGCAGTCGCAATGAATAGAATCTGTAATTAAACTGCAAATTTTCAATTTACAATTGCATGTTTTATTGTTATTATGAACCGTCGGAAGTTAAAATAATTTAAGTCCAGCTTATTTTGTTTAAATAGTTTGTTTTCGATATTCATACTTGTTAATTGTTATTATTATCATCATAATCAAAATCATCACTATTTATTGTTACAACTATTCTGTTACCACGTTTTTATCATTGTATTCTCCGGCATACTTCCGGAGGATTCTTTGAATTCAGCAGCGTTACGCCGCCGCCGCCTTGATGGATTTCTTTCAAATTTTGTTTGGAGGTGTATCTTGGTATAATATACACACCTTTCATTTTTGGTGATGCTGCCCCTAGTGTTCCGTCTTCTAAAGGATAATAGGCCATATTTTTGTGGATGGTTTGTGTGCTCTCTATAGGCCACATCTCTCAAGGGGTTTTGTTCAAATTGTGTATGGAACTGTATGTTGGTAAAATGTACGCACCTATAGTTTTTGGTGATGCTGCCACCAGTGTGCCATGTTTTTATAGGGTCAAGGATCATATTTTGCAGGATGGCGTGAGTGCACTCTGCAAATTATTTCTTGATGGATTTCCTTTAAATTTTGTATAGAGATGTATCTTGGTACAATCTACACGTCTTTACTTGTTGGTGATGCTGCCCTTATTGTCCGATCCTTTATTATGGTCAAAGGTCATTTGTTCCTTTTGTGCGCTCTTACTGCCACATTTTTTAACGGATTTCTTTCAAATTTTGTATGGAGGTTTATCCTGGTCATGTAAATGTACACATTGTTAGTGTTTGGTGATGCTGCCACCTGTATTCGTCTGTTATAGGGTCAAATGTTATATTTTGCTGGGTGTCTAGTGTGCGCTCTAGCTCTGCAGGTCATATTGCATGACGGATTTATTTCAGATTTTGTATGGAGATGTATCTTACCCGTAAAATCTACACATCTACACTTTTACGTCCTTTATAGGGTTAAAGGTCATATTATTTTATGCGCTCTAACTGCCACATTTATTGACGGATATTTTTTCAAATTTTGTATGCAATACATATTGCGATATTTCTAGTTATCCCCATCACCATCGTCATCTGCATTATTAGTACACTGTCGCTCATATATTTGGAATATTTTTGTTTTACCCCGATTTGTGGAATTATTTTGACAATGAATTATTCCCCCCGGTCCCCAACAGAAAACAACACTTATGTGTGCCCATGCCTTGAGCCATAATGCATGGTCCTGCAGAGGATTTTTTTTATGTTGGGGGCCGGGGATTAAATGCAATGAATTATTGAAAATGTATTGCATTTTCTTTGTTTTTTGTTATTTGTGGGAACTGCCCCCTACCCTAGCCCCCGCTGCGTACAGTCATGGTTCAGTGGCCAAGCAATGGCCTCGTAACTGTGAGGCCCCAGGTTCAAAACCGTGTCGATGTGCTATATTAGTGCCCTTTTGTGGGGGCATTAATCCTCATTTACTCTCATTTATGACTTAAGGGCGTAGGTCCCCTAGTTGATAAGCACAGTAGCACATGCTTTAGCAGTCACGCAAAACAAACAATGGCAAATTATCATTCAATAAAATCTGAGAATGAATACTATTATTTAGATCTATTAGGATTAAATCATTGTCAAAATTATTCCATAAATTGGGGTAAACAAAAAATATTCCAACTATATGACCGACAGTGTATTATTATGATCTTCACTAACTTTGTTATCATTGTTGTTACGACTATTATTATCATAATTTGCTATTGTCACTATCATATTAATCTCCATACGTATCATTATTTCTTTAGCACAATTATGAGCTTTTTAGTCTACTTGTAAAAGTTCTAAATTAGAGCTAAAGCATGGTGTATCACCGAATGCATTGCATTTATGATTAACCTTTTTGTTGTTGTCGGGTACATCGTCTAATAACGTCATGTCAACAGGGGCACTTTCAAGAGGTGTCAGACTAATCCCTCCCCCTCCCAATCGTCAGCTCCAAGTTTACGACTAAAGTTCGTGCATTTCCAATGCTTAGACAACGCAAGGGCTGAGGAAACGACAAGTTTTTCAGGGACTTTTCAGAACACCCAACGCAACTTACCTCCATCACTCTGTTTTCTGAACATAGGTTAGACAGCTGTGGAACTAGAGAGGGTGGCAGACTGGGATCCCATCTCAGGGGTCTTAACAGCGGACACCTCTGTGTTGATATTCATCATGTAAGTATTGCTCCACGCTGTGTGCACTGTACACTTTCAATAGTTTTTTAAATTGTAATGTGTATAACAACTATGACGCTAATATTGTTCTGTATTACCGTTTTCAGTATTTCGTTACAAATTTATTTCCAGTGTCAGGGCCATTTTCTTGCTTAACGTTTCCTTTGTGTGACTTTTCTTTGAAAATTAACTCTTTCTACTTCATAAGTTTTTTTTTCAAACCGTTTCTTTACATTTTTAGTTCTCGTATACAGCTCTTTTAAATTTGTCTCCGGTCTCTGTATAAAATGTTGTTTATTGTGATCCCATTTCCTCCACACCAAATGATCAACAGAAAATCGAAACATTGCTAAATAACATAATTCGTCTTTTGATTCTTGTTTCTTCTGTTCGAATTTGCGCTGCAATGTATTTTTGTTATCATTTCAAAATATTTCTTTCGTCGTTTTGGATTTTTAGTGTGATTTATTATCTTTATTTCTTGTATTCAATTGAGTAATTTATTATCTTTATTTCTTGCATTCAATTGAGAAATGTATTTCTTTAATCATTGCATTATTTGGCTCTTCATAATTTTAGTTTTTTTTCCACCATCCTTATCATATAAGCAGATACTCTTGATTTTATTTTGCTGAATATTCTTTGATTTTATTATTTTTTTTTCTTTTAAATTGCGGTTCTCAGTAATGCTCAGTAATGCTACCATCCTTAGACATTTTTCCTTAATTTTAACGCTGATTGTTTCTGTTTTCTGACCATACATTAATGTTCAAAAGGATATATAGGCCGTGCAAACAAAATATGACTCATTAAAGCTGTAGGTACATATTTTTGTCATAATTAGTGAGAAAGAGGGGAAGCAAAAGGAGGCTGGGAAGAGAGAAGTTGAGAGCTAGGGAACTAATCTAAGCAGAGAGAATAATGGAGGAGTAGAGAGCGAAGCTAAGCAGAGTGACCGAGGAAAGAAAAGAGTTAGAAAGACAGAGAGGTAGAAAAGAGGGGAAAGGAGAGGGAAGGTACATCCTAGGTTTATACATGGGCCATAGCTCTTATAAATCAAATATGTGTATTTACTTACACGGAATATAAAGACATATATATAGCAGGTGAGGTATTGCAACACCTCTTGAATACTATATATGAATAAAATGAACATAATGGGGGAATGACGGAGCACATTTTTTTTGTTTGGTCCTCGAAAAAATTAAAATTTGCACCCCCCCCCCCTAGAGCGCCAGGGGGGGGGGGCAACCCCCCCCCCCCAGGGAAAAAATCACGCCCTTAAGTCATAAATGACAGTAATGAGGATTAATGCCCCACAAAAGGGCACTAATATAGCACATCGACACGGTTTTGATCCTGGGGCTTCACAGTTACGAGGCCATTGCTTTGTCACTGAACCATGACTGTACGCAGCGGGGGCTTAGGGTAGGGGGCAGTTTCCATTTTTGTTTTTAAATTTAAAAAATTGCAATAAATTTTCAATAATTTATTGCATTTTACCCTGGTCCCCAACATAAAAAAATCCTCTGGACGGCCATGCATTTTGGCTCAAGGCATGGGCACACAGAGGATTTTTTTATTTTGGGAACCGGGGTAAAATGCAATAAATTATTGAAAATTTATTGCACTTTCTTCGTTTTTTTCTATTTATGGAAACTGCCCCCTACCCTAGCCCCCGCTGCGTACATACAGTCATGGTTCAGTGACAAAGCAATGGCCTCGTAACTGTGAGGCCCCATGATCAAAACCGTGTCGATGTGCTATATTAGTGCCCTTTTGTGGGGCATTAATCCTCATTGCTGTCATTTATGACTTAAGGGCGCAGGTCCCCTAATTGATAAGCATAGTAGCATACACATGCTTTAGCAGTCACGCAAAACACACAATGGCAAATTATTATTTAATAAAATCTGAGAATGTATACCATTATCTAGATCTATTATTTTAAAATAATTTTTAAAATAATTCCATAAATTGGGGTAAAAAAAAATATTCCACCGTTATGAGCGACAGTGTATCATACAGGGAAGATAGAGAGAGAGGGGGAGGGAGATGAAGAGAGAGAGAGGGAGATAGAGGAGAGGTGTCGTGGTCTAGTAGATACGTCAACGGACTATGGATCACATGGTTCGCGATTCAAGTCCCGCAGTAATCTACATTTGTCACTCTCCACCCAGCTGTTAAATGGGTACCCGGTCATGCGGGTATAATGCAAATATTAATGTGATTGGATAGGTACGTGTGCGCTTGTATAATAGCGCCTAGTCGGAATGCTCTCCATGGGGTAGCTTTTTGACAAGGCCTCGTGACTCTGGCTATTTTCCACCCGAATCAGCGGCTGAGATGAATCTAGAGACCCATGGTGAACGCGCGATCGAGTGGCGGCAGCCGCGAGGGCGTTTTGGACTCTGGCTCCTACTGCTACCATGAATTATTCATAACTTTGGATTTATTGACCATCAGAACGGCCACCTTCCAGTTGGCTTCGTTCGTGATTCGTTCATTATCAAAACAAGTAAGAAAAGCTAAAAGAAGTTAATAAGTTTTGCAAAATTACAATAAAATAGGAAGCATTTGATGACCTAAGCTAACAATCATAAGTGACATAATTGTACTTTCCCTGTATATAAAATGAACCAGTCCAACTCGTTTTCGTTCCATGTTTTAGCCCGTACGTCATTCTTAGTAGATCCATGTTCGTACTACGTAGAATTTACTCTGTGTGTTTGTGTGTGTGTGTGTGTGTGAGTGTGATGGATACTTAACGCTGACGTAATGCGAGGATACGGTCGGTGATTGGACGCTACCATTTAGGTAGAGAATTCCAGTCGGAAACAAGGGTTAACATAACAAATCCAAAACAGATTACTATAAAGGCTACTTGGCTGGGCAACTCGCTCTGCCGTTTACTCGGGTTTTTGCGATTAGTCTCTTTTTAGTCGCTCGGCGTCTATCAGACATGCAGCCTTGTCTAAAGTATGTAACACGTATAATAGCGCTATACAAGTTTATTTTATTTTTATTTATTTATTTCCTCTCATAGGGTGGATGGCCCTTTCAGCACAGCTGATTTTCGAAGGGGTCCACAAACATAAAAATAACAATAAGTATACAGTGAATTATACAATAATATGTAAAACATTGCAAATGCAAGAAGTAAGGTAATGAAAATGTACATGTAGTTACAACAAATAAATATCTAACAAATTAATGTACAAAACAAACAAACAATAAGACAGTTAATTACAGATATTCAGCTAGAACGACAACAAGCATACTAGTAAAACTGTAAAACCGATAACATAACACCCAACAAAAAAACATCAAGGTAAACATAAGAGAAAAATAAGAAAAAAACAAAACAAGACAGGAATAAGAGGATGGGTATAATATTTATCACGTTTAAAAGTATTAAAAAAAAAAAAATATATATATATATATATATATATATATATATATAACATAACTATAAATAGAATATCAAATTGAAGGTAAAAATTGTAAAGAGGGCAAGACAATGTTCATTCTATATGAGTTCATTCAAATCAATGGTGAGAACAAAGGTAGCCAGTGTGTTTAAGTTTCGCGTTTCAAAGAGAGACAATTGAATAATTTGGAGCTATGATAAAAGAAACTTCTTCTCAAAAACTCGGTCTTAGGCTTTGGAAGCTGAATTTTATGGTCGCTATTTCTTAAATTGTGTGGATTATGTCGTAATTCAACTCGTGAAGATAAGTAAGTTGGAGTTAAGTCATGCATTATCTTGAATAACATGATTAAATTTCCTCTTGTCCATCTATCAACGATTGGGACTACCTTTGCTTGTTGGTAGATTTCTCGAGTTCTTTGCTCAAAATGTGCCTTAATAATAATCCGTACAGCTCTATTCTGTATAACACGTAGCTTATTTAATACGACTTGAGTAGCATTATTCCAATTTATAGAGCAGTAATCAAAGTGTGTTTGAATAATACTAAAGTATAACATTCTAGGAGTACACAAGTCAACAATAGGTCTGACTTTACGAAAGAGAAATAAGCCTCGGATAACTTTTTTTGCGTACATGGTCTATGTGCAGTTTCCAATTCAAACTAGGATCAAGGATTACGCCAAGATATTTACAACTATAAACTTCTTTCAGTGCATTTTTACCGATGTGTATATTTATATTTACATTATGAAACTGCTTTACTCTTTTATGGGATCCAATAAACATATATTCAGTTTTGCTCATATTAAGTATCAACCTGTTACCATTCAGCCATAAAGTTACAGAATTTAAATCATCATTAACCTTGTTTGATACATCATTGGCACTATTGGAGGAATAATATATACACGTATCATCTGCAAATAATGAAATTGATGAATGCTTCACCACATTTGCAATGTCATTTATAAATATTAGGAATAACATCGGTCCCAATATTGACCCTTGTGGAACTCCGCACTCTACTTTCCCAACAGATGATGTAATACCATTTACTTTGGTGACTTGCGTGCGCTCACTCAAATAGTTTTAAAACCAAGATGCACTATTTTGATCAAATCCGTACCATTCGAGTTTCTTTACGAGCAGATTGTGTTCTACAGTATCAAACGCGACTATTATTATCATTAGTATTATTATTTAATCATTCTTATAAAATACATAAAGGGTAAGATGTAGATATATGGTAACAGTAACACATGTATTAAATACAATCTTATCCATTTATATTGAAATTAGATAATACATGTTTCGCATGGTATATGCAAATACTGCTAATTGTTATCGATAATTGTTAAATAAAATCACGATTTATCAATCTCACCAGAATCAATAGAGCACTACTTCTGAATCTGTCAGGTCTACACTCTCTTAGCCTATTGTTGTGTCGGAGACGGCGGATAATGATCTGTGTCTCGGGCAACCAGTCTTCGAAATTTGTTTGAAGTGATACTGCATTTTCTATGCTTAAAGGGATAGTTGAGTTTTGTTGCACAGGGCTCTACACAAATAATTTGTTTGTGAGATAATGAAAAACTGAGTGTCAAATTTGAAAGAACAAACAATTGAAATGACATAATCATCTTTGTTTGATCAAAATCGGTTCAGAAATGGCTGAAATATCAATAAATATAACGATTTATAATACTTGGTACCACCACAAATATTGGATTGTTTGAAAAAGCCGTTGAAAAAAAGAAATAGCGCCTTTTACGTCGTATCTCAGCCAATGCAGATGTTGGTGGTTTTGTTAGCATTTACGTGTTGGTATATTACGCACATCCAGCCGGCCCATGTCTTGTTATTTTTAATTAAATCATTATTTAACGGTCACCGCATTTTTTTTAAAAGTGGAGCTGAATTGGTTTGATCGTATTGGCTAAATTTCACACATTTTAGGGTCTAAAATTACCTTCATATAAATTGTAGGTTCTTAAAGTCCACTAGAAATGTCATAGATAAGAATAAGAGCCATAAATAATACCCCGAAACAACATGTGCCCCTCATTTAAAAACTTTTTTGCCAGGGGTAGGGACCTGGGCCCCCCATGCCCCTACCCTGAATCCCTCACTGTCCCCTCCATTTAAAAAGACGCGCCGCCGCCCTTGCTTTCCTTCAAAACCGTTTTCTAATTCCGCTTTACTTGTTCATGTTCTGAAATCACATTAATATTCTTTGATCTCTTATTTCTTGTGTGTCCGTCTTATAAATCTTATTTTCAAGCTATTTGCTGTAGGGGTGTCGTTAATTATGTTTAAACTTAACAAGTAGTAACATTGATTTGTGTTTTTTAATCATTGACAAATAAAAGCACTTGTTAATTCCTTACAAATTTAAACAAAAATTCGTTAGATAAATCAGCGGCGTAGCTATTTCGGGCAACCGGGGCACCTCCGTGACATCTCTTGGTGAACAATTAGAAAGAGAGAGAGAGAGAGGTGGGCTCCAAAATAATGAGGGAGAGTGGGAGGGGAAATTTGGAAGAAAGCGAAAGGGAGGGAGTGAAAGAAAATGAGAGTGATAAGAAGGAGTAGGAGGATAATTACGAGAAACAACAGAAAGGAGAACCTTTCCTATCCTCCCCTGTTCGATGCGTTTGTTAAAGGGTAGGTCCACCCTGATATTAAGATGGTTTTAAAAGAAGCAGACATGTTAGAGAAACAGGTTAGTTGAATTTTGAGCAAAAAAACGATTAAGAAGAAGAAGGTTATGATTTTTTGAATGTGCAATTAATCAAACACAAATTGGAAACTCTGTGACGTATCTTGCGAGCTCCCCTCCAATTTGCCTGTATTACAGAATTTAAAAAAAAAAAAAAAAAAATCCTTAAGGACATTTTCAATCCTACATTCATCCTTAATTCAATTATTGCAAATATGTCTTTATACAACCCCTGTATGAAACTAAGAAAAAATAACGACATTTAATGTCCAGAGAACATTGAGGACAAGCTCGCATGAATCGTACGTCACAGTATTGCAAAAGTGTTTCAATGATGGCAATTTCAAAAATTCACAACTCTCCTATTTATTCCTTTACTTTCACTAATTAGTTTCTCTCAATTTAATACCAGGGTGGACTTCCCTTTAATTGATGCTAGTAAGAGTGGTGCGATTCTCCCAAAAATGCCATTATCAGTGCTTAGTCCCATGTGATGCTACTGGAATAAGGCCCTGTGTTTCCTCATAAAACAAGTTTATAACAAAACATACATTCATCTCCAATTATTCTTATAATATTGATTCGCTAATTTGTTTATGTAATTGTATTTGTTAGCATTGTTTGTTTTTCCAGAATGATTTTGGTTTATGCCTGTGTTGTTTGTTGATCTCGTTATGATATAATATGTCTTCTTCTTCAGGATGATATGCTGGTTGAACGATATTGCATTTCTGTACATGACGAGAGGGAGCAACGTTACCAGGTAAGATTATGTTCATGTTATTTTAATGGATATGCAATTTTGTCATCAAATACACGTATACTCGGCAAAAGAAGAAAAAGGGCACTATCTAATACTTGAGATTTTCAAATTGATATTGAATTGTATTTCTCCGTATATGACAATAAACAAACAATTATCCTCTTTAAGATGATATGCACATGGAATCATAACATTCACGCATGAATGAACCTGGCCATTTAAAGATAAAGACCAGTTAGGTCATGCGATTGCATTGTGAAAGAAACGATGTGGAATCGATCAGAAAAGGTTGACCATCTAACCTATAAGTATTGGTGTGTACTGCAAGGTTCTGGAATCATCAAAATGATAAGAAATTTGGCCCATTCTTGGCAAAGTTACAAACAATGTACACAGAAAGATGTATATGGGACTACGCGACACCTGCGTGATATCTATCAGGTCCAAATTAGATATAATAATTTACCAAATATATCAATTAGCAGGCGGTTTATCTGCAAAACGTGTATCATCACGTATTAGTCATAACATATTCTTTCACATGATTGGTAATAAGAGCTTCCATTTCATTTTTTGAGAGGGGGGCGTTTCCAAAACTGTTCTTTAAAACGAACAGTCTCTAAAGGGAAATTGAAAAAATTAGGCATCTAGCCATTCAAATGTCGATGAGCATTTGAGGTATCCTATAGCTAATACGTGGCTAAGTGTATTTTAAACCGTGACAAGAGAAACAAATTACCAACAGACCACTTCACCGCCTGAACGAAAAAATCATAAAGCATCCCTATTTAAACGGATGAATATTTAAAATGTTAATTCTATATATATTCTGCAGCTTGGTTAATTCATGTTCCAGTACATACATAACAACTTGCCACCTGTCTTTGATGACCTTTTTAAACTGAACTCTTCTATTCATTCATATCCTACAAGAAATGCAAGTAGTTTCCATATACCCATAGCTAAGACTTTTTTTTTTTTTAACGGATACCCTTCAATGGACCTATGTTATGAAGTCATCTTCCACCTGACATCAAAAATCGTTCTTCATTGTATTCATTTAAGGCTAAATTAAGATTATTCCTGATAAGTAATCCATCCTGTACAACATATATATCACATATATGTAGATGCACCTTTTTTTTTCTCTGTCTTTGATATTTTTCTCCCTCTTCTTCCTCGTTATTGGTACCACCTTTTCATTTTACCTTATATTTTAATACTTTAAAGTTTCAATTGTATAATTTGTTTGTATTATTGGGGGTAGTCCTCGACAAATCATTTTTGATTTTTAACTTCCCCTTCTACATTTGCTGATTTTTTCTTTTTAAAACAAACATTGCTCCAACTGGAGTCTTTTTATATATGATGTACATGTTGTATTATTGTAATGTATGTACGTATTTTATTTTATGTATCTCCCTATGTTTTGCATTTGGCACTGTTTTTTTTAGCATATACCAAATGTGTCCACAAAAGGGTCAAAAATGAAATTATATTTATTTACTTTAAACGTGCATTCCCTATTTATTCACTAGATATGAATACTTTGAGTTCTTACAATGTTATTGTGAACTATAGCATATCTAATAACCGTGATATAAAACTCATTTGCTATTAACTACACCAACAAAATGTGTTGGTCTTTAAGCATATGTTTCAGAGATTATTCATGCACATTTTTGAGTTTCTATCTTGAAAAATACAGATTTTGTATCCCTTGAAAGTGAAAAATAGCTCTAAATTAGGGTTTTGACAATAACAAGTTTTTATTTCAATAGGTAAAGTGCTTTTTTCTGGGGTCAAACTTATTTTATTATAAGAACTGATGATATAAGATAAATATATACAACACAAATTTAGGAACTAGTGCATTGCCTAATAATGTTCACATGTCACACCACTGGAGTTTCGGACGTTACACACTGTTACATTAATTGTATGCAGGCAAATACTTCTTTAACATTTATGGAAACAATTGTGCAGTTTTAATTAGTCTAGCACATATACCTAGTTTGTCTTCATCGATTACCCAGTTTATGTAATTCAAGAACGTGTAGTTATAAATGCTTATGTGATCTAACAGATCAAAATATCAAGCTAATAGCAATTGTAGTCATCAAAACTCCTTAACAAAATTACTTACAAGCATACTCTTTTGCATGTTATAAACGACAGTGTACAATGTATATGTATGCTATAGTTTGTTTCGGATGTTACACGATGTTACACTTTGTCTTAAACTATAACTGTGTCCTTCAATAATATCAATAACACATACTGTACATGTACATGTGTGTAAGCAAAACAGTGAACAATCTTTTTTCTTAAACAAAACTATAAAGGAGTATCCCCAGCCATTAAAGTAATAAGAAATAAGGGAATTCTTTTCCATTTTACATCCCGAGAATGAGACATTTTACATGTATTTTAAAATGGTGTCTGTTTTAGATTGTAATATATACTAGTAACAATCATCCTTAACCAGTATTTGTATTAGGATGCTGTTTCAAAAGACAACACTTAACAATGCTCTTAAATAAGTATCTATATTTACTTGTTGACCGAATGATGGGTGGATGGATTGATTGGTTGGTTGGTTGATTGATCTTAACTCTTGCTGTGCCGATATCACAGGTGACAAACAGTATAGGTTAAACATGTATCTTAGATTGCACATTGCTCCAACAGGTATGTGGATACCAATTAGATGTTCAGCCGAGCGTAAATCAAGTATTCCAGTTATCTGTGAAACATTATAGATTCATAGAATATAATTATTTTACAGGATCCTTCAAATTTCTCTGTTTAACGATAAACAATGGTTAATGAATCGGCAAGAGAAAAGGGACAAGCAGTGTTAAAGCCCATTTATACTTCACAATAGCTTATAATATTATGTAAGCATACATTTGAGGAAGATACTGTATGTTTAGGATCTTTAGATAAGGTATTAATGCTCTTGTCAGTATTGGATACTGGCAGTAGTAATCCTTTGTACCGTACACAGATTAGTTATGTGTACTGAGTGCCCTTTTAAAAATGTATTTTCAGATGAAAAAGCCATATTTCCCATAAATTTTTAGAAAAACATTTTAATTTATTTGATTTTATCAGCTATATATAACTGTATCATACCCATGTCATGTAAATGTACACTGGGTATTGCTTAAGTGGGTGATTTTGAGCTTTTGTAACCTACCAAATAGTTTAAATTGACCATACAATCTTTGGTTACATGACATCATTTGGAACAACCTCTATCAAAATGAAAACCTGATGATTTGCAAACACACAGCAATGTAAAAAGCAAGAGGAGAGGTTGAACAATTGAAATTTGCCATTCTCACATCTATCTTCACCCCTCATTTGAACTAGTTAAAGTATGAAAATGTATGTTAACAGTTTAATGTATACGTCCGAAACGTGCTAACAGCATACCAGAAAATGCTGTTAAAATGGCTGAATATTTTTTCGGATAAATTACAATTAAGGATATACTAAAGCAGCCAGCCATGCCTTGCATCACAAATTGTGGCTTCAATATTTTATGTTTTGTCAGTCAATTTTGCAGAAAATTTAAATATTTTACAGAAAATTCGGTTTTTTGCATCATATTTCTTCATATTATTATATTTAAATCTAAATAAAATTATCAAAATAGTGTTTTTAACAGGAGTGTGCATTGTGAAATCGTAACTTGCACATATGATCGAAAATAAGTTGAAATTTGCAAACTATGTGTTAACAACGAAATCATGTAACGTCCGAAACACCCTTCTTGTGTTTACGCAAAATTATTGGATTTGAAAGACCTGATTTGTGTTTTGACTCGTGTTAAGACTTATAATAACTTATTTCATAATGATTTATTCACTCCAGTTCCCCTACAAATAAGGATTATCATCATTTAATTGGTATTTTTGTTTTCGGACGTTACAACTGTTAACAGAAAATTGGTTTTAACTATGAAATAGTATTGTAGTAATGAATTGCAAATTTCTTTTGTTTGGTGGGTGGCCGACATGAAATGTTTTTAAAATGTTACGATAGATAGGTCCTGCAGTTCATATATTTTCTGCTACTTCATATCGGAAATTGTTTCGGACGTTACAAAATTGTTTACGGAAAATGAGACAACTTTTTCAAATTTTGAGTATATTTCTAATATAAGCGCTGCTATAATTAAATTATATTTTCTTTTAATCTAATGACTTGGAGTAACTGATGAGCTTATTCAAACCGTATACAATCTCATTAATTTATTGTTCTAGTGGGTTAAATGAGGGTCTACATTGTTTACGGAAAATGTAACGTCCGAAACACGATTTTCAATTGCACTGTTCAATCAAAATACACGAGTTAATTCAGATTACTGTTAACTTTCTTTAAGATCCAGCCATGCTCATCAATCATCAATAGAAAAAAAAAACATATTGTTTGTGGCTTTATATTTTGTTCGGCTCCCACCAAAAAGGTATATCAATTTTGTTACGAAATTCCGTAAACAATTTGCTGTTCAGGGAGACCTCATGCACACAAAGCAACGTTGAACATTTTTCATTAAGCTATGGGAGGTCAATCAAGGTCCATGCTACAAGAAAAAGTTGTAACTGATTTATAATTCTTTATCTTTGTAAAGTTTCAGGCTCTCAAAGGGCCATTTAGCTATTTGGTCATATTTAAAAAACAAAACAGTGCCATTTGTGGAGAAATAAATTGAATTGAATTGATTTGAATTCAAAATTATTTGGGAGAGGGGGCGGAGAAGAGAAGAGATTCATTAAAAAAAAGTAAAACGTGAAGAGTTAACATGCCAGAGGTATTATTATTATTATCATACATTAACCCACTAGTTCTAATTGTCCCCGACAAGAGTCGGTCGGGGGAGGGGGGGGGGGGGGTGGGAGGGCGTGTAATCGTTCTCTAGGTTTAATTGTCCAGGCGGTTGTTACCCAAGTTTAACTGTCTAGGGGGAAGTCCTGATACGGCTTTATGTTTACATTTGTATCAATAACGGACTATGTGAACTATAGTCCAATAAAATACTAGCTCGGTTTCTAAAGTTGTGTGGGAGAACTTTAATTAACTAATTTTGAACTTTTCTCAACTTTCATGCTCGTTCTTAAATTTCTACCTAGTTCACCTGCCCCCTCTAACCCTTTAGTTATGCAACTGTATACTGTACACACCTACACAAAACAAACTAAAGAAGAAAAAGAAAATCTAGAAAGTAAGTTTAATATCCACTCTTGGCTTCTTACATATATCGCTTATATTAAGGACATTTAGAATTAATAAAATGTGCCTCTGTTTCACGAGCAAATAGTGACCCCAAGTGATGACATTTCCCCCCCATCTGTTTTGCATCATAGACTTACTGACAATGGTTCCGTTTTTTGTGATAATATAGCATTCTTTGTGCATCCTTCTTTATTAAAGAGTTCTTACTTTCCAAGACGTGAGCATGAGAAGATACTCGAAGAGTTGACAAGTAAGTTGTTCCTTTTTTACATGCCTATTTATAATGCTCTTTGGCATACAACAGGCGATCGGCTTGTAAAAGTCATGGGATTCCTGACTGACCTAAAGGGTTATAATTATGATTGCAGCATGAGCTCAATCCAGGATTTTGTTTAGATTCTGAGCTGAGGCAAAGATACCCAATCCCTCTGATCTAAACATTAAATTGGATCACAGTGCAAATCAGGCAGTTATTGCTTGTGTTAAATATTAATAATTTATTTGAACAATCATTTGATCTCTAACATTATACCTAGCTGTCCATACCCCCAGTAGGACATCCATAAATTGATAAAGGATAGGGCGACATCCTCCTAAGGCAGGGGCTCCGTAAATATACCTTGGCAGCCCCTTACTTGTACATTAGCAAGTTTCACTGATCAGAGTTTTTTCCTGGTCCTTCAAGGCGGAACTACGCTAGCTTCACCGAGTGCTGGATTGTTACTCTGCATGCCCATCACCGTAGCCACCCCCCTCATTGCAGATGATGTCTTTCTAGCACAGACCATCTACATCATCTTCCCCTTTCTGTCCGGATAGTGTAGGAACTATTTGATACTGGAACAGGAAGAGATTCTAATATTTGCATTAACAAAAAAAGGTTTTTAACGTATCTTTAAAGTCCTAAGTCCCAAGAAAGAAGGGGTATCATGTTAAATTAGAAATATAGGAAAGGGGACAAAACGTAATTTTAAAGGCAATGCTTTGTTTTCTCCAGTTTGAAATTGATGTGAAAGATATTGACACAACATGTCTTTTACATACTGCAGACAGCAACACATGAAAATGAAATGGAAGAGATTGGGCAAACAAAGGAAACACATTATTTATTTAAAAATTACTTTCATCACTCTGTTATGAAAATTAAACAACTTTTGGACACAATATGCCCTAATGTAGCCTCTTGGACGTAATTTCGAGCCACTTTCAGGACTAATGCAGTACACGTATTATGCATATGCACAATGTACGTACGTAGACTACGTACGTTTCTGAAAGCTATTTCTAAGTTCCTCAATATTTTTGATAGTATCAACGAAAAGCAAAAGAAAGATATTCCAATTAATATAGATGACTAGATTGAACAAATTAAAGGCCCTTCTCAAAAATTAAAGAAAATGATGGAATTATTTTTAAAATAAGAATACCCCATCGTAATGTAGTATGTCCGTTGGTCAGCCAATGAGTCAACAAACCATTTATTGTAGTCCCGTCCGTTATTTTTTGTTGACGAGTTTTTTTTAATTCTTTTAAAATCGCTCGCAAAAGAATATTCCGACCATCACACACAACAGCTCAATAAATATTGTGCTGAAGCAGTATATTGGACCATGTAAAAAGAAAATTTATGAAAAGACCATCCCTTATATATACATATATATATATATATATATAATGGAAAGAAGGTATTCAAGTAGCGAACATTAAATTATCTTAATTGCTAAAAGAATTTGACAACAACATAGCTTTAGCCTTACGCTTTCTCATTCCATTTCCATGCATGCACAACTAAAACGATAGCAATAATCTTTCGAGAAATCAACTCAAGGGAGCATTAGGTGCCCTGTTCTTTGTCTTATAGAAATCATGTTGCGATTACTTAATAGATGTGTCAAACTAACCGGTCATTGAAATTGTCTGAGGTAAGTTTTTCAAACGTAGGTGAGATCGTGTTATCCGTCAACATTATAACGATGGGCATACAGGTACAAGAGAAGTCGAGGAGAACACAAAGGGAGCAGTTAAGTACTGATAGACAGCCATTCTCGTCATTGGTATCAATGGAAAGGAATTTTCTCCCCCTCCCCCAAAAAAGTTAGATTACTCAATACATTTTTTTTAAATTCAAACTCATTAACAAAACAAGGGGCATTGCATGTTGATCGCAAGCGGATTACCGAAATACGAATTATAATTCGAGGTAACAAAGTTTTAATGGGTGATTATTCGTGTGGTTCAATTCATATTGCAACACCATTACACAGCCACTAACATGAACATAATGAATTAATATTTTTACGAAGTCAACACAATTTCCCACTCTTACAATCAGGAATAACCGAGACATCACCAGGAGACACAGATTCCACATCCTCAGGACCGTCGCCATCTACATCAGTCGACATTCCTCTTCAAGATGCATCGGCAGGAGCCCATGAATCTTCTACTGCTGGAGCCAGGTTAGAAATTCTTCCTTATCGCTGAATGGCTAATAATGGCTTTTCGATCATTCTTGATCAAGATCTCATTGAGACATCGTCCATTTACAAACGTACATTGAACATTATTGAGTTCTCGGATCAACACCGCAAAAACACACCAATATGTAAAAGTTGGCCATTAGATAAGGTCCCCCACCTTAAAAAAACAAACAAAATACTAATAAAAAATAAATAGTTACATAAATAAATAAATATTTAAATAGGTAAAAACAAATATGGTGCTTTACAAGGCTTCCGATATTCAAAGAGAGGCATTTGGTATCCTAAATACCTGGAGGATGAATGTTCTAAAGGCCTTGGGAGCTTACAGAGGGATATCGACCCAAAACGTAAAACGAGAATTGATGGGCCTATTCTTTCTAAATATGTGCCATGATGGTAGAGAGGTAATACATTTAAACTCTACGCCCCAACCATGATTTTTGTCAATTTTTGTCCCTAATCAGGCCAAATTTTCAGTTCAGTTGGAATTGATTGATAGGTAGGTTTGACGTCCGAATACCATATGAAAATGTGTGTTGATATTAGCAACATCAGAACAATTAATCTAATTGAATGAAATTACACAGGTAAACACCAGGAAAACAAATTCAGGCAAAGTAAATAAATGGTATGTTAATGAACTTCTTAAACAATTTTCTTAAGTCTAAGAAACTTTCTTAGAAATTGTCTAGTTTAAACAAGTTTCTTCGGCCATAAACACTTTGTCTTAGTTTAGACGACATATACAACAACCGATGACGTAATGATGGAAAGTCATAATTGGTCGAGTCAAGCTACTCAACTGCAGCTCAATGTGCCTATGCTAATGGAAGTAAATTTACCACTTGTTCTAGCATCAGGGCACATTTTTTAATTGAACAGGTCCATCAAACCTCCTTGACTGACGATATGAAAAAAAACTAGACCCTGACCAAACGTGACCATAATTGTCAGTTTGGGCCAACAAATTGTCATGTCGAGGGTCAATATATTCCTTTTTTATTTTAATCAGAGCGCAAACTTTTACCCCGGATTATTATAAGCTATTCTAACCTTTCCAACCAAAAGATTAAAGCTCTTTATCTGGTAGGGTTAATGGCTCCTTATTCACGAAAGGTCGGTTATAGTTAGTGCAAACAATCATCTAAATATTGATCATATTTTACCATAAATTTGGTCTTTCGTTTTAGAACTCTGTGTATTGACGAGCAACATGGAGATGAAGGTAAGTGTCCACTTTATATCTTTAATATTATTATTACATTTTTTGGAAGGAAATGCTTTGTTTTCTTGAGTTTAAAATGGAGGTGAAAGATATTGAAATGTCTTCTTTTCACATGCTTTAGACTGTAACACGTCATGAAAATGAGATTGAAGAGATAGGGCAAACAAAGGTAACAAATTACTTGTTTTTAAATAGTTTCTATCTCTCTTTTATGAAAATTGAACAATTTTGAGACACAGAATTCCTGGATGTAGTCTCTTGGCTATAATTTTGAGCCACTAGCAAGACTTACATCCTTCTGGTTCACCATGGCGTGCGCGTGGTATAAATATGATGTACATACACAATGTACGTACGTACATTTTCGAACTAGTTTTTATTCCAAATCATATATAGACTAAAAGGTTGAAACCATGAAAGGCCCTTCTCGAAACTTCAAGAAAATGACGGACTTAACTTTAGAATACGAATACCCCAGCATAAAGTAGTATGTCTGATGGTGAGCCAAAAAAGCCATCAAACACTTCATTGTAGTCCCGCCCGTTAGTATATTTGAAGAGTTTTTAACACTCTTTTAGAAAATCACTCGCAAATGAATATTCTAACCATCACACAAGACAGCTTAGTATGGTGCTGAAGCAGTATATTGGACCATGTAAAGAGAAAATCTAAGAAAAAAGACCATTCCTAATATATATATATCTTCTAGCGAACATTAAAGGTGCTATGTCCCATTTGCCGGCCAAAAAAATGAAAAGGTTAAATTCCAACGGCATTTGAAAGACAATACTAAATTAGAACTTCCCTAAAAAAAAAGGGGGGCTTGAAAATGACTTTAAGTGGGAAAATAGCGACTATTAGATGTCTATCCGACTTAGGAGCTATACAGCCATTAAGTAATAGTCTGATATTTCAGACCATTGTACCGAATGGTCATACGTTTTATGCTGCGCAAAGATTCAATCAGTTTAATGTTGGCTACTACAAGAAGTGGGTTATTGATGTAGACAAATGCTTATGTTACCCTTTACAGCTCATTTTATGTATGTTATCACTGAAGATGAAAAAAGCCAGTCAGTCACTCAATAGTGTATGACAGTGAAGTCTAGCAAGGAAACGGGTTTCCTTGCACAATTTGAATATTAGGACACTGCTAACGTTTATATTTCACAGATAGGACATACATGTCATATTCATAATTCCTGCAAAGTTCTACATAATTTGATGTTGGGACATAGGGACATAGTATCTTTAAGACAATTTAAAGGGAACCAAAACCTTTATACTAAGTTACTTTTATTGTAAAGTTTAAGATATTTGAATGAAATCAGTGAAAATTTGAACAAAATCGGGCAAGGAATAAGGAACTTAAAGCTTTTTGAAATGACTAGTCACTAGAGGGCGATATTCAATTTGATGACATCATTTGTGGACAACTCTCCATGCCTTTGTACATCAAATTTCATGTTTTTCCTTCTTTCTTGTGATTGAGATAATCTACTCCACTGAAAACAAGGTATAGAATGCAAAATGATATTCTACTTCACACGATATGAAGTCGGATCAAGAACACAACTAAATACGAAGAAAACGAAAGTATTGTGAAATGTCATTTACAAAAGGCATGGAGAGTTGTCCACAAAAGATGTCGTCAAATTTGTCATCAAATCTAGCAAGATTACAACGATGGGCATACAGGTAAAACAACAGTCGAGGAAAAAAAAGGAGAAATGGAGTACAGACAGTCATTCATGTAACTAGCATCATCGGAAAAAGATTTTTTTTTTTAAGAAGGAAGAAGCTGAAAAGAAGGATTTTTGCTCAAATTAATCGTTACATTTTCTGTTTTAATTCAAACTCATTCTAATGAAAGGGCATTGCATATCGATCGCTAGCGGATAACCCAAATAAAAATAATAAATTGAGGCAACAATGTTTTAATAGGTGATTATTTGTGTAAATAAATTGTAATTTCAATTTCAATGCAACTTGATCATACAAACAATAACATGAACAAATTAAATACATTTTAAGGAAGTTAACACAATTTCTAATTCTTACAAGTAGGAACAACCAGGACATCATCAGGAAAAACTTTTTCCTCATTTCAAAGATCGGCTGCACCAACATCAATCGTAATTCCTCCTAAAGATGCAGCAGCAGCAACTGGTGAAGTTTCTATTTCTAAAGCCAGGTTAGAATTATTTCTTAATCGCTTATTATCTTAATCTAAATATCATTGATAGGATAATCCAAACTGAAATAATAACATTATCTCGATAATGTTCCTAGATGAATATCTATATACTATATGTCAGCAAAGATCAAAACGTGTAAACGAGAATTGTTGTGATTGTTTGCGCTTTGGTACAGTATTTTCATTTAACGGTTTTACAATGCCATCGTCTGAGTCAATTTTTTGCTAATATTCAGACTTGTGTAGATAATGTATTTTGGGTATATGCTCCCAGTTTAACGGAAAAAACAACAACATAGAATAAGATTTGAAAGAATTTGATGAAATACATCCTCCATTTCCAAACTTCTATGTATATCCACAGCAGTTGATATTCATTACGCTAACCAAAACAACGACCATTTGGGCATGACTGAGGACAGTACTCAGTGTAACCTTTCCAAAGCGGCTTAATTCCTTCCGTCGGGTTGTCGGGTGACACAAAATTTCCTGAAAACATGTACCCTATGTGAGCTAAGGGCTTTCATCAGAATGTTTTATGGGGAAAGTTTGAATAGCTTATATATACGTGGTAAAATGTTGTGCTGATTAAAAAAGGATCTGTATTTTGTACCTTACTCCGGACATTTCGGTCAATTTGGGCTCCTTTCAGGCCAAAACTGACCAATGTGATCCCTTTTGGTTAGGGGTAATTTGCCCAATAGCTAATATCAGCAGAAGAAATGTAATAGGCCTATTTAATGTACAATTGTGCACTGGTGCTACAAAAAGTAGTCAAATGGACCCCACCATCACAATTTGTATAGATTATCGTCCCTAATCATGCTAATTAAGCTATACAAACCTTTCAACTAAAATTCTGATTAATGCCCCTTATCCCCTAGGATAATGGCCCGTTATTCACGAAAGGGAGGGGGATATAGTGTAAAAAAAAAAAATCGCCTGAATATTGCTCAAAATTTCGTTTCAGAGTTCTGAGTATCGACGAACTACATGAAGATGAAGGTAGGTATATCCTATACATTTAGTAGTTTATTTTATTTGTGGAAAGTAAAGAAATTAATCATGTTCCATGTTCAAAATACAGTAGTAGACCACGTTTACATGTTCGTTTTTATTCAATATGAATCAAACGACATTGTTTTTAAAATCTTCGTACCGCTAATTAAAAATGAAATACGAGAAGAGAAAGGACTTGCTTAATATGCATTGCCTTATTATATATTAGAGTCTACTTTAATTTCACTCTTTAAAAAATCCAGGTATATCTCAAAGTCAGACATATTTCAATAATATTTTGATGTAGAACTTTGCAAAAAAAAATCCTTTATATATGCCCCATATGACAACCTCTTTTAACAAATATTATTGAAAGTGAATGTGATGTAGAATGATTAGTAAGTTTTATCGATACGGCAGTAACGCAAGTGAAGTTATTCATTCCTTCTTTTTATATTTCAAAATCGTTTCTCAGGCAGAGGCAGGCACGTTGTTATTACCATTGACCTCTCCTTTTCTAGTGATGAGAAACACATACCCGTTTCTCCCTCAATCAGGAGCCTGGGTGTTGTGTTTGATTGATAAATGAGAATGTCTGACCATGTGAACTATTGTTGTTGTACCGTAAACCGGCAATTTTCTAATCTAAATGGCATCAGAGGGTACCATGATCGAGATACATGTCATAATGGGGTTGAAGGTATCTGAAAGCAGGACCTGGGCAGACTCCAACGTCTACATAATGAGCGTACTCAATCGGTTAAAGGAACTTGGTAACATTGTTCAGATGAGAGAAAATGGTGCTAAGGTAGTGAGTCCAATGTTAGATGTACAATTAAAGATAATTTGAAAGTTTCAATGAAAACAGACCAATATTGATGATACAAATTGGGACAAACTGATCTGATCGATTCCTTAATTCTCCCAACCATATTATTACAATTTAATTACATTTTATGTGATAAAAATCGTCACAAGCCAATTAATTGGCTCTATATACCACTCCAGACATTTAAGTGTTGAAAGATTTTTTTAAAGCCTTTTTTACGTCTTATTTTTATGGGAAAACGGTTGGGAAAATTCAAGAATGGTTGGGAGAATTTACTGGAATAGGTTGTCGCACAGTGACCCCTTCAAAGAAAACCATAAATATCCTTGTGGTTTGAGAATTTTTCAGGATTTGTTGCATGTTACAGGGTTAGTACAGTATAAGAAATATAATAAGTAATAAGTAATAAGTTTCATACAAAAAATACGCAGTTTTTTCATCAACCTTCAACAATGTTACCGAGTCACTTTTATCTTTCAAACGCCAAATTTGACCCATACTACCCATATTTTGTAACAGACTACAATGTCTTCCAGTGACTAATATAACTAAATATCAGATGCTTTGTCTAAAATGTTAAACCTTTATTTGTTTGTGTAAGACGGGCAATAATTGGACCGGAAGATCAGTGGCATGAGGCCTCATTATCCTTTATTTCCCCCTGTCAAAACGGTAAACGTGGAAGAGAACCCAGAAAAGAACCTGCATGAAAATAAAACAAGATCACCAAACATTTTACTGGTGTATGAATTAACCAGCAGTTGAAGAATTTTACATATTTACCAAACAAACAACATGTTTCCATGACCATAATTCTTTAAAACAAATGTACAACTCCTTTAGAATGACGATTGAGTTGTTTCATATATATATATATTTGTACTAAGAATAATAAGCAGGGTGTCTAACCTGATTAGTTCTTAAAATGTATCGAGCTGTTCATAAAGAAAAATTCATAAATATGATTTAAAAATAAATACCGAAGGATCCATTATAGCAAAGAGAATAGATCCACAATAAGAAATAACATTTTAATATAAACCACATTATTTTGGTAGTTCCGAATGATGTGCAAATATCTTACTACTTGATCACCTAACAAATTTATATCATCATGCACATTTTACAATGTTTAGTCCCGACACTGTGTACTCCTTGCACTAACCCTAACTATACTTGCAGGCCTACCGACTTATGTCCAGGTACTATACCACAATACCAGCCTCGCCCAACTTGGTGCCGTACTCATTTAAAAGGAACAAGAAATATATATATACGTTTATGGGCTCAAATAAATTATAATAAAGCAACAACGCCCCTCAATATAACTGGCAGATTCACATAAGAAATTAAATATAGGCCTCAAAAAGTCCTAGAGAGTAGTTGACTTAAGGGGTAATTTTCATAAGGGGTGATTGTCCAGGGGGTAATTGTCCTAAAAATAGTTTATTGACATTATTCCAATTATAGAATGCATTCAATGTTCATAGTTAACAGTAAGATCTCCTCGCATCATAATTGATACATGTATTGATAATGTTACAAATGATTTTGACCGTAGACAAATACCATTCTGAAGGGATCTTTGACCAAAGAGGAGGAGAGCTACATATTCCGTCATACGGACTCACTCTTTCCATCCCTCCCGGTGCACTGCCCGATGGTTCTAATGAAACGATAACTTTAGATGTTCTCAGAGACATCCCACCTGAAATCACTCTGAGACTCGGCGAGACGCTTCTTACCTATGGCTTCCAGTGTCTTCCGGCAGGATTGCAGTTTGAATCAGAGAAACCTGTCAGATTGGAGATGCCCCATTGTGCCAACCTTATTGATCCGAAAAAAGTACAGGTCATTCTGTACTCCTTGAATCACGGTAAAGAAAAAAAAGAAGGTTCTTTGGCATGTCTAAATCAGAAGAAAAAAATTGTTTGATTGTGTACATTCAGTTGTTATAACATCGTATACCCTCTAAATAATGCCTGGATTACATTTGGCCTGCGATTAGTCTACGGAGCCCGTATCCTGCCCGTATCCCCTTTTCCGTGCGGCCTCTGTGCGGAGGCAGGAGGCGGCCGTGAGATTTTCGTACGGATTCACGGGCTCCGCAGCCTTTACGATTTTGATTCGCGAGAAGTTAAACAAATTTGAAAAAATCGTAAGCCCGTAGCCCGTATACATGTCGTAGGTGGCATTGCACAATCCCCGCACGGGCATCGCCCGGAGGCCTCGCACTGATTGTGCAGCAAACGTACGATTTTTCGGTGGACACGGCTGTACGGTCACCGCGCCTTCTCCGCGCAACCTTTGCACGGAAGCTGCTGCACGGGTTCCGTACGATTTCCGTGCGGAGGCTGCAGAGACTGCACGGCTACTGCATTCAAATTGCACGATTTCCGTACAATCTCCGAGCAGCCTACAATAAATGGCACGATGCTCATAGTTAATGTAAACACAAACATCGTAGCCCGTAGCCTCCTACGATGTCTACGAAAAATCGTAGACTAATTTATCGTACGGCGCCCGGGGCAATTGTAATCCAGGCATAAACGGACAGTAATTCCAGCAGGTGGCAATTTTACAGACATGCGAATCATAATAAGACCAAACTAAACGCATCTTACCTTGATAGCCGTTTATCGACTGAGTGGAGTAAAGGTTTGTAGATAGACAAAAGTGATAATTCGGCTAGTCTCTAGAACAGGATGAATAGTAGTGCTTGTAGTAGTACTAGTAGTAGTAGGGGAAGTAAGTACACATAATAATAATCATACTGATTATAATAATGATAATAATGATAATAATAATACATGTATTATTAAGAATATTAGTAATAATAATATTATCAATAGTATTTATAGTACTATAGTAATAATGATAAAATTAGTAATAATATTAGTAATTATAACGATAATAATACGAATACTGTTCACTCCGCAACAGCCATCAGCATCAATGCTACTAATTATTACCCCAGCAATACCCAGGTACCCATCGACATGTGGGTGGCGATTGGAAAATCTATACAACTACAACTACTACTACAACTTAAATCACCAGAGAGGTTTATATGATTTGTGATGTAACTTGAATTTAGGTCTTTCCTCACAAACTGTGGAAAGATATGGCATAGGTCTGAAGAAGCTTTCAGCAGAGCGAGTGAAAGCTTATCAAATCAGGTTATGTTTCCACTGATTGTGAAGAAAAAAAAACTATTAATAATCACACTACTAGTGTAACAACAACACCAAGTACTACTACTACTACTACTACTAATTGTATTTGTAGTGTTTAATTTATTTCATTTTTCTTTCTTTTTTCTTCAGAAAGGGAAGTAGATCGCATTACACAAACTTCAAGAACCTGTCGGGTTACATCTAGTCATGTGGAGATTTCTCTGGAGCACTTTTCAAAAGGAATTGTGATCTTTAAAAATGCGAAAAAGAAGCGAATGTCCTTCATGCCTTTTCTTCCGAAGATTATGCCACAGTGTAGGGAACTGACGCTGGAGTTTCGTATGGTCAACAAACCTCATGGAGTACATTGGGTATGGCATAACTATCTGTCATATGAATAAAAACATACATTTTTCCTTTAATAAAAAAACATATTCATCAATACTCATCATGCAATGCTCACTGAGTCAATAATCATACTTTGATATTATCGGCTTTGTTATTATTAACATGAAAGGCGTAACTTAAATCCGTGCTGTTTGTCATGACTACAAATTCATTTTGAATACAAAAATGTATTCGAAAACTTCAATTGATCTTTAAAGGTTATCTTTTGCATGGCAGAATGTAAGATTTTCATTAATTTTGCGCTTTCTCCATGTGGGTAGTCTTTAAAAGACTGGTGAACTTGACAAGATTTTTAATGCGGAGAGAGTCTTGACCTGGTTCACCCACCCTTTCCTGCACTCTATACACTATAGAATACCTCTCTTCTTACAGTATCAAGGACTACCGAAAGAACATGTACACTCTCCTTTCTATTCTGTCCCCTTTGAAATAGTTATGACTATCCAAATGGTTAAACCTCAAACTTATGGAATGGTAAGGTTATTCATATTGAATCCAGTTGGTGTGGTTAATGATAAATTATTTGTAGTTCTTGTCATTACCTCTATAAACTGTTCTGAGTACTGCTATCACCCCCTCCTCTAAACAATGCAATATTTGTATGTTGTCAGGTCTAACAATTTTGTTTTATAAACATCGTTTTGTCACATTACCTTGTCACAGAGAAATGCTCATGAAGTCAGAGAGAATGCAGAGTATCAACCCGCTAAAGATGATGACGATGAGATGGATGTTAAACATAAAGATATGGAAGTCACTTGCCAATTAAGTGATAATAGCACACTTAAAGAGGTGAGAGTCCTCCCCCCCCCCCCCCCCCCCTCCGGCCACCTCGCCTTCCTCTTCCCGTATTCCCGTATTAGATGTTATGGCTCTTGAGTTTAAACTGTTCTCAACTGTATCATCACCTTAAGTATAGTAAATATGTTGTTATATTATTTATTCTTTATATCTTATTTTGAATACAAATTCGTATATTTCCTAGTAAAATGAGCATTAAGACTGCTTTTGATATGACAGACCGTCCATGTAATCTGAGACAAACCAAAATTTCAAGAATCTCCACTTAATTTGATGACTCACTGCCATTTGGTACCATCCTTCCAAAGAGATACAGAAATTATGGCAGCATAGCTTCTGTACACTTTTGTTTAAAGACGCTTTATATGCAATAGTTACTAAATGATACACCCACAACAAAAAGTGAGTCACCCTTACTCAAATTGATGAGTCACTGGTTTGTCCGTACAGCGAAACACTTGAAGGATCATGTGAGTCACTATGACTCGATACAAATGAGTCTCTAAGACTCACTTGAAGTGAGTCTTAGATAAATAAGACTCATTTGTATCGAGTCATAGTGACTCACATGATCCTTCAAGTGTTTCGCTGTACGGACAAACCAGTGACTCATCAATTTGAGTAAGGGTGACTCACTTTTTGTTGTGGGTGTACCTCCTTTCTCAGAGCCCAAAACATGTGTCCCTCTCCTAACATACCAACATCCCTTCTCTGCATACACTGTCCATGTACATTTATTCATATATTCATGCCTGATTGCCCATGCATGCTCATGGAAGTGTTTACTATTGTTTAGGTCATGGCTTCCACAAGGTGCAGTGGATATGTGCATATTTGCATACACACACTCAAGAAAGCAGTGGAAACATGTATGTGTAACATGTATGTGTACAACACCTGTATCCATATCACTACACATGTAGACCACATAGGGATGTGTGCAATCTCTATGGGAAAGATTTTAGCACACAACATCGGGTGCGCGATATCAGACACCCTAATAATAGCATAATCACATCATGACATATAGGCCCCTAGATAGCCCTACTCCCTAGGCCTATCACACACATACCATACCATGCCAGAGTCACTGTCCACATTTGCAATGGAAAATATATCCTAAAATATCACATTTTAGCGATGTAATCGGTGGTCCCGCTACCCGAATCTGAAAAATCTACTTTGTACGCACTAAATTAAGCCTTAACTTGAGATTTATTTGTCACCCATACTGTCACGAAACAATCTTGAATTAATTCGTTTTACATCAAATAACAAGGATCTAGGAGTTTCGTTGTATAAAACAATGATGCAAGATCATGCATGTTTTCATTCGATACGGCTTCGTGCGATAGTCTATGTAATCTATAGTTAAGTTACACACAGCCTCATCAACTCGAGTGCGGATATCGTAAAATGAACGCATGCATCATTTGTATAATAATCAGAAGATTCAGCCCACGAATCCAGTCATAAAAATCATCGTTTAAAACCATATGAATAATTATGCGTACCAATTTTTCACTAGCTGCAGTCGTCGATCGGGAATTCAAATATGGCTCGAGAATTCGCATTTTGGATGACGTCACGAAAGCATGCGCGCGCATGCATACAGCCTCACTTTCAAGTTGACTCACTTTTTTCTTCTAAAATGCTCTTATGTCGATCTTGACTCATTTTTTACGACCATGTGAGTCAGTCGAAGCATGTTGCAAATGCGTCAGCTCATGATTGACACACTGGTGAAATATAAATGAGTCAATAGAGACTCATTGGTTGTTACTAATGAGTCAATTTACACCTGACTCACGAAAATTATGCTTAAATGAGTCAAATGACTCACTTTTTGTTGTGGGTGTACATACTGAATTCACCATTTAGTACAAAACGAACTGTACTTTTGGCGGATCAATGATGTTGGCAAAATGGAAGTCCAATCTGGGAGCACTTAACCAAAAGATTATCCGGTCGTTTTTAAGAACTTTAAAATTGTAAAGTTGCCCAACTAAATTCCGACCCTACCGTTACACAGTTTGTTGTTACCCGATACAATTAGACCAAGTCTAGTTCTGGTAGATTGTCCACATTATCTACGGAGCAGAATGCCGATTAGGTGTGCGTTAAAAAAATTAATTCATGTTAGAATTAAAGTAAAGTGTTACGCTTAAATCCTGAAAAGCAGACCAGTTTCCTACGTGGAGGCGTTTGGAATGTGCTGTCATAATATTACACCTTCGACATAGACAAGCACTTAATCCTGATACTGAGAAAAAAAAGGAAGAGGGCGGGGGGAATTGAAAAAGAATCCGGGATTAAAATGGAGATGTCCGGGGAAATATGTTTTGAAACAGGGGTTTGGTAGCACAAAAATGCATTAAGAGAACCTTTTTGGAGCAGAATACTTAGAGGTACAAGCGTATTCGAAGTATTATATGCTAACTCCAATTAAAAAATAATTTACTTTTAATAAATGCAGGAAAAAAAAGAAACAAAACAAAACAAATTTGTTTTAAAGCCACACTGTCCTACTTGTAGCTACTTGCTCCCTCTATATAGAAAACAATGCCTAATCGGTGACCATTGGTCCCCCATGATCCTTTTTTTCTTATGTTAATTGAGAGCTGAGTTGTTGAGATAACCACCAGTCCAGTGACCTTGCAGGGTGGTCTAATCCCTCCTATAAACAAGTACAGATGAGCTTAAAGCTTATCAGTAGTTTACAGGAGGGATTAGCTAGAGTTTCCAGGCCGCAAATGTAGAGTGAAACGAGTATGAGAGATTTTGATATTTCGAAGTATTATGATGCGCAGTTAGTTTGATGAATGAATAAGCGGAATAAGTAAATATGCAATTGTTTTATGATAAATTATATTTATATTCAACTATTTCCAAGCCTCAACTGTGATATCTGCTTGATATACCGGTCTGGAGAGAGGCACGTACATGTTTAGTTTGAGTCCCTTTCCCAATAACCGTGGGTATAATATTTCATATAGTTCTATCATCAAACATTATTTTATCTTAAGATCTTAATATCTTATCTTTATACTTAAGATGTGGTTGTACCCGTTCATACCAAAGTTGTGTCACATCATAAGGTCCGCGAAACTAATTACCATTATTATACAATTATTGCATGCTCCAGCGTATAACAATAGGAAAATAAATGAGCGAACAAATTCAAAATATGTTATTTAATAGAGAGCTATTTGATTGTTTTCTCCGCCTGCAAGGAAGGCAAATATTTCTCTTGGTGTGGTGGCTCCGAACCTTCTTCCTAGACATGCACCTAGCTGTATCTCCAGCTGTCAATTATCTATGATCCTACTCTAAATTGCACCAGTGCCTTGCATACCATATGATAATGCTATCTTTCCCTGTTCATCTCATGTCATTCATGTTTTATCCCCTTCAAATACATTCAAATATTTGTTCGAATCATCTTTTCCGGCGAATTGTTTTAATATAAATGCTTAATTATATCCAATGACAGAATATCGAGGCAAGCTTCACGAAAAAGACAAAACATACCCTCTACTTCGAATTGGATTTTAGAGGAAGAGCAGATGACCTGCTGGTGAAGCTGAAAGTAAAACAATCAACGCATCCGATGGATATAAAGTTCAGAACACATTTCCTTGCTTCTCGTGGTGGGTTTTAAGATAATTTAACTTATTTGTTTTTTGTTTGATTCTAGTAAAGAAGGATATGAACTTCACTTTGACTATGAGCCGCAGTCGTAACCTCATTAACCATGCTAAATTATTATTTGTATTTCATAAACAATGCATTGTGTTTGAAACAGAACCGTTTTGAATAACATTTGTCACTCGAGATGTTAAAATCTAATAACATTTGGTTATCATGGTTACCTGCTAAAATGTAAAATAAAAAATATTCTTTGCCATTGACGGGTGAAATAAAAACGGGAATCTTGACTTCGGTTCTATTTTTAAAAATCTAAAGTTATTTATTTTCAACTGCAAATATAATTGAAGGAAGTTGATTTCTTTGTCACATCGATCGAATTTTAAACCAAGCTCCAACTGTTGTCAAATGTGGGAGACTCTTTGTCATGGACGGACATTATGAGTGTCATGGGCAGAAACATGAACTTTGAAAATCCCTGGGAATTTCTTCTATAAGATAAAAACACGCATACTTAGTGCTTTGTACTTTTTGCAATCTTTATTTTTTCTTATTATTTCCCTCCCCCTCCAATTTTAAGACAAAAGCTTGATTGAACAGTAAGGATTTTGCTTATATTAATCAATACAAATTTTCAAAATTCAAACTTCATTTCACAACATAAATTGTATGTTGATCGTTAGCATATTTAAAAAAAAGCAATAATAACCATGATTTAATCAATGAAAAAATTATTAGTTGTGTGATTGAATTGTAATTCAATTCATAATACAACATGATAAAACAGCCAATAACATGAAGATAATGAATAAATGTTTTTAACGAAGTGAACCCGATTTCCCGCTCTTGCAATCAGGAATAACCGAGTCATCACTGAGAGAAACAGTTTCCACATCCCCGCGACTGTCGCCATCTACATCAGTCGCCATTCCTGTTCAAGGTGCATCAGCAGCAGCCGGTGAATCTTCTACTGCTAGAGACAGGTTAGAATTCCTTCTTAATTGCTTAACGGCAAAATAATGGCTTTTTGATCATTCTTGATCAAGATCTCATTAATTGAATATGCCAAAACCTAGCGAATAATATTTCTTCAATAAATGTTTATACATATAAACTATATGCCAGCATAGATCAAAAGTTTATTAACGAGAATTGTTTGCGTTCTGGTAAAACGGTTTGGCTATGTCTTTATCAACGCCTATATCATGACTCAATTCAGATTCGTATTGAAAAGTGTATATCCCCCTTAAGAAACATAAGGGGAATTAATCATATAATAAAAACAGATTTGTAAGAATTTGATGCCATAATACCATTTCCAGACGTATATTCAATGTATTTTTTGTTGTTGTTGACAAAACGACAATCTTGAATGTGTCAGAATACTCAGATCAACCGTCCAGATACCACCCATTTTGGCCTTAATTAGATTACGTTCCTCTAACATATTTAAAAATTGATGCTTTCCATGGCATCTAAAATTTGGAGAAATTATCAAAGTTGCAGCGAGGAAGCATTGTATATGCTCAATGAATGGGAGATGGATGCTCCAAACGTGAGGAGGGGGGGGGGGGGGGAATTCCATTCTTGTTGTAATTATCGGTAATCAAATATTCACATATCTGCTAATTGATAATTCTGCATTGTGTAAAGTACATACTGTTTTGGCTGTATAGAGCATTGCTATTTTTGATTATGCGGGGCCCCTGTCGGCCAAAAATGTATAAACTTGGTATGCAAGACTATAGGGGATGCCCCCCCCCCCCCCCATCGACCCATTCAGGGTTAAGACATGAGAAGATGTATCTCACTCTTGCCATATTAATATTATTATCATTCCATGAGAGAAAGAAATCGATACAATATTGAGTTTAATAGTATAAATCCAAATTTACTGTTATTAATTTAGTTGAATTTGAAGGAAGTAATTTCATCTATATTTTTAAAATACAGATAAAGGGTACTCAACTGTGGCAAATTTGATTAGAAATTGAATTCAATCTGTTGCAAAAAATACTGGTATCTGATATTACTTGGAGTTTGGATTTGCAAATAGTTATTTTACACTACCTCGGAATGTCAAGAATGTGTTATAATAGTAATAGGGAGAGATATTATTTATTGATTATGATTTCATACAAATGAGTCACGATTGTAAGCTGCCCATGCGCCGGGCGAAATTAAATGTCTGTATTATTCGTCCACGTACTTCTACAATTAAGAGTACATAACAATATATAAAGGCAATACAATATGTTTTGAAATTGCCCCTAAGTTATTTTTTTTCTCCCAAGTCTTTGCAATCGTAATATTTGAGCTAAGTAATCTAAGCTAGGTTCGTAGCGTGGCAAGAATAAATAATAAATTGTAAAATTGGGAAAAATGTATAATGACAATAAATGCATTGAAACTAAGGATTACAGGTAAAAAACAGTGCCGTTACAAAATGTAGGTTTTATAATGTGACGATCTGTATTTCTTTACTCAACAGGGACGTGAGCGACGCAATGCTAAATAAGTTGGCAAGCTACATTCCAAGCTACGCCTACAACCCGTTTAGCGAAAAGCTTGGAATCGTGCACACCCAGGCCAGGAACATTTTGCAGACGTATAATAGTAACTATGAGGAGGCAACGAGGGAATGCATGGCGAAATGGATGAATAGATCAACCCGTAGTGTGGCTGACTTACATGATGTTCTGAGAGATGCAGAACTTGATGGTTTAATTTTTCACTGTAATTAACCACAGTAAAAAGGTTAAAAAAAACATGTGATTGTGAACTCGTATTTATCTATATACAGTGTTTATTTATATATTTAAGAGAATAGTATGTGTTGTGAGGGAGGAGATACGTTTTATACCCTAACACTATAGTAAAATACTCTGTTGACATGTCCATGTATATAGGTGAAAAAATATTCCGCCCATAGGTCTTCTTCAAGATAATACAAAATGATCTATTGAGGCGGCCATAGATAAAAGCCAGTGGAGTATTCTCCTTTCCTTTGAAATGGAAACATATTTTTGAATTATTTTGAAGAGGTTTTCATTCATAAAGTGCAATACGTTGTTTTCACCCTTATTTATGCTTCCGCCCACCGAATGTGGTCCAGTAGGCTTTATGTTTTCTGGTTGTCTGTCTGTACGTCCAGCCCTTGTTCTCGTTATCGAGATGTCTCAAGAGCCACTTAAGTTCAAAGTTAATGATAGTAATATGTATCGCCATAGGAAGACAATCAAATTACATTGTGTAGTAACTAGGTCAAAGGTCACAGAGATCAACTTATGAAATTTGAAGTATTGGCCTCTTGTTTATCGCGATATCTCAAGATCCACTACAGATGCTAAAAGTTGTTGATAATATGTATCACCATACGAAGACAGTCTGATAAGATTTGGGGTTAGTAGGTCAATGGTCACATAGGTCAACTTTTGAAATTCCAGCTATTAGCCTCATTATCGCAAAATCTCTAGAAACACTAGATATATGCGGCTCAAACTTTGAGATATTATGTATTACTATATGAAGATTATCTGATCAGATTTTGGAGTATAGGTCGAAGGTGACAGAGGTCAATTTCTGAAATGTTAGCCTTGCTATTGTGATATCTCAAGAACCGTTAGAGATATGGGGTTCAATTTTGGTGATAGCATTATGATCATGGACATAAGATCTAATTAGATATAAGTAGGTGAAAGGTCACAGAAGCCAACATCTTAATTTCTAACTATTAGCCTCGTTATCACAAAATTTATAGAACTACTATAGATATGGGGCTCAAGCTCAAGCGATAATATGTATTACCATAGGAAGTCAATATGATAAGATGTACGGTAAATAGGTTAATGATACTAACGTCAAGTATGATAATAATATTATTGTACTTGCCAAGAATGATATTAAAGGTATTGACCAGTTCTGGTCATGCGATTGCATTGTGAAAGAATCGTTGTGGAAGGCCAATTCCTGCGCAACCTAAGGGTGCGTTTAATCGACACTTTTTCACCCTAGAATCACGGTTTTCAAAGACGTTTAGTTTAAACCGCAATTCGTTCAAGCGATTTTTTCGTCGGTCGTAAAAATAAACGTATTTGAAAACACAAACATGAAACGCTGAGAAAGATGCGTTTTGTATCATGATTCTGCAGAATCACGGTCGCTAAAATTCGATTGAACGAACGTAGTCTCAATCATGATTCTATCGTGGCCTGTTCCGGTTTGGGCAAAAACCGCGCGCCTGCTTTTCATGCAATTTGCGTTCACTATACCATGCTCTTTATCGTGGCCTGTTCCGTTATGTTATTCCTTGTTTTCCTTCTATCATTTTCTCTTTCTGTCTTTCCTTATGTTATTCTTTGTTTCTTCCTTCTATTCTTATGTTTTTCTATGTTTTTTCCTTCTATTACCTTTTCTTATGTAATTCTTTGTTTTAAGCATTCTATCACTTTCTCTTATGTTATTCTTTGTTTCTTCCTTCTATCACCTTCTCTTATTTTTTTCTTTGTTTTTATCATTCTATCACTTTCTCCTATGTTATTCTTTGTTTTAATCATTCTATCGACTTTCTTTTTCTGTCTTTTCTTATCTTATTCTTTGTTTCTTCCTTCTATTCTTATGTTATTCTTTATTTTTTCCTTCTATATGTTATTCTTTGTTTTTATAATTCTATTACTTTCTCTTTTGTTATTCTTTGTTTCTTCCTTCTATTCTTATGTTATTCTTTGTTTTTTTCCTTCTATCACCTTCTCTTATGTTATTCTTTGTTTTTATAATTCTATCACTTTCTCTTTTGTTATTCTTTGTTTCTTCCTTATATTCTTATGTTATTCTTTGTTTCTTCCTTATATTCTTATGTTATTCTTTGTTTTTTCCTTCTATCGCCTTCTCTTATGTAATTCTTTGTCTTAAGGATTCTATCACTTTCTCTTATGTTATTCTTTGTTTCTTCCTTATATCACATTCTCTTATATAATTCTTTGTTTTAATCATTCTATCACTTTCTCCTATGTTAGTCTTTGTTTTAATCATTACATCGACTTTCTCTTTCTGTCTTTCATTATGTTATTCTTTGTTTCTTTCTATTTTTATGTTATTCTTTGTTTCTTCCTTCAATCACCTTCTCATTCTTTGTTTTATTATTGCGATCTACGCTCAAAACAGCAGTCGACAGTCGGCAGTGGCTGGGCTCGAAATGAGCTAGAATCAGTGTTGATGAAAAATCGCTTGAACGCAAACCGCAGTGACCTTGTTTTTTGTAACGGCGTTTTGATTTGTGATTCATGTTTGTGATTCTAGCTTCGAAAAGTCGATTGAACGCACCCTAATTTTCATACACTTTACGAAAGTGAGCAGTGCTCATCCAAGCATGAATTATTTTTGGACTTTTTGGTGTCATATGAAAGTTGAGTTTATGAGCTTTCCATACAGATAAATTTATGTTATTTTTTATTCAGCAGCCATATCAAAAGTGTATAGTTATTTTTGGGACGCACGGTATTGACCACAACCAAGCGGTCCACGTATTTTTATTTTTAATTAAATGATTAATTAACGGTCACCGTATTCTTTTGAAAGTGGAGTTGAATTGGTATAATCATATTGGCTAAATTTCACACATTTGGGGGTCTAAATTTACCTTCAGATAGAGCAATTGAAGGTTCTAAAAGGGCACTAGAAATGTCATGTATAAGAATAAGAGCAATAACCATGCACTTTGTAGGCATTTGCGGTCTGAAAACAGAACTCATCTATCGCTGTAATAAGTGTATTAGGAAGAAGGTTGGTGTTTTATATAGATTAAGACAGTGGCGCGATAGCTCAATCGATAGAGCAGTGGTCTCGTAATCCGGTGACCCGGGTACGAAACCAAGTCGAGGCGCTAGTGCCCTTTGGTAAGGCATTAATCCTCATTGAAAATTCGATTTATTTTATGTATGATGTGCAATATATTGAAGTTTCCATTATTATTATTGTTAATTTATTCCTTGAACTAATTTGTGATCGTTTCCATATTGATGTACATGTATTTTTTAATTTCTCTTTATTTCTTCGAACTTTGTAATCTTTGTTTGTATCAGTCTCCCGACTGTTTTAACATGGAATTTTGACACAATAAACCGAAATGAATGAATTACCAGGTACCTCGGAGAGGACCTAAATCCGTTTGGTTGCTTACTTACAAGCATTTATGATTTCTTAGCAGTCAGGTAAAAATAACCACCATCACATCACAGTTTGTGCCAAGGCGTGTTTTATTGTTACTGTATAAAACGTTAATTCAACCGCATATTACCTACGGAATTGAGGTTTGGGTAAGTAATTATGAAATGAACATGAAGTGTTTATTATTAAACCAAAAGATGGCACTAAGAGTTATAACGTTTAGTCCAATTAGGACTCATTCACAACCGATATTCCCGGAGCTAAAATTATTGAATGTGTATCAACTCCATAAACTATCTATTTGTGTTTTTATGTATCATGTATTAAATGATATATTGCCGCAGTCTCTAATTCAGTATTGCTGTTTCATAGAGCTATTTCATAGAACTATGAGACTAGACAAAGAGAAAGTAAGAAGTTAAGTGTGCCTAAAGTAAGGACAACGCAGGGTATTTTTTCACTGTCATTCAGAGGCACACGCTATTAAAATGGTCTACCCCTATCTGTACGGGAGAAAGCATCAGTGTCTTGCTTTCGTAGAACTCTAATATCACAAATGTTAATAGAATAATTGTTTTTAGCTTTAAACCAAGGTTCTTGCCCTTATGTAAATAATATGTTATATAATTTTGTATCTTTTATTTAGTGTAAAATACCAAAGCTTTGTATTTAATCACAGAACATATATGTTTTCAGCCTAGATGTAGAATAGCTTGTAGCTTAAGTATGTTTTCAATAGTTATTCATATTTATTCATTACATGCCCATTCATTGCTGTGCCTGTGATACTTGTGTGTGTGTTAGTGGTACCAGACACGATTAGCATTAAATGCTATTTTCTGGTCCCTTTTATCCTTTCAATGTTAAACATTCACATTTGATTGTTATAGTGATGTACTCAGACTCAAGTATACACATCATACTGGTAAATGTCCAATGCATGTATACGATATTAAACTTAGATTCGAGTATTGTACATAAGTCTGCACATCCATTGCATATAAATATTTCATATAATATCGTACTGAGATTGGAGTTTTGTGCAAAAGTCTGCACATTATAATGTAACTTCAGGAAGCTCCGACGCCAACGCCGAAGGCGTCGGAGCTTCAGAGGCTGCATAGGAAAATGATTCAACAGCGTGTAAGGCGACATTATCTCAAAATATGCAAATGAAGTAATTACGATTTTGAATTATAAGGTTGCTCGACTCCTCTGGGCATCTCGTAGGCCACTTGAAATTATAATTTGAAGAAGTCTTCGATGGGAAAAAGGGGGGTGATTTTTCGTCCTACCCCAGTACAATGGTGAGTTTCCTTTGCATGCATTTATACATGAATGTCCATTTGATATATATATGCCATATAATATTATACTGAGATTGGAGTTGTGTCCACAAGTCTCGGATATTAAATGGTGAATTACACTTGCATACATGTGTATATTATGGATGATATCATACTGAGATTAGAGTTTTTTACAAGTCTGTAAATTATAATGGTTAATAACCTTTGCATACATGTATATATTTTTATATGATATTATACTGATATTTGATGTTTGTACATAACTCTGCACAGTCTAATGGTGAATGGCCATTGCAAATAAATCTCTAATGAAATCATATCTCAATGTCGAATAATGATTTATGTCTGCAAAATAATAATATAGGATTTCCCGGCCAAATTCGCGACTTTGTCATTCGAATTCATTTACTTTGCATTTAAGTTAGCGCAGATCGGCTTTGCTATGCCAATTATCATTCAATTTTCCCGTTTTGGTATTTAATTTAGGATTTTGGTCGAAGGGTTTCATAGATCTGTCATTCAATTTAGAAACTGCTCAACTAGTATTCAAATTAATAGTCACTTGTCGAGGCGTCATTTTTATCATTCAAATTAACAACTGTCATTCGTATTCGAATTATGTTTATTCAAGTTAGGAATGCTAGGGGGAAGAAATGCGACAAGTGAATATTAATTTGAATGCTAGTTGAGCAGTTTCTAAATTTAATGACAGATCTATAAAACCCTTCGACCAAAATCCTAAATTAAAAACAAAAACTGGAAAATTGAATGATAATTGGCATGGCAAAGCCGATCTGCGCTAACTTAAATGCAAAGTAAATGAATTCGAATGACAAACCTATATTAATATCAATAATAATAGCAATAACAATACTAATAGTGATAATTGCGATAGGATTAATGATAATGATAGTGATGATAGCTATTTAAATGGTGATAAAGATAACAATACAAATATAAACAATAATAGTTTTAACTTACAATACTAATATTAAACATGATCAAACCTGATCATAACGCTATCATACAAGTTCATAATGAGCCTGTAACTACAGGCTCTTAATTTGTAATTGTTTGCATTTATTTTACAATATTTTCTTCATCGGATTTCTTCAGTTGATTAAAAAAAACTCTGTAGGTTTAAAGAAATAATGAGTCTGTCAACTGGACCTCTCCATGACATCATTGCCATGGCAAAAGACGTGAATTAGTGAAAGATAGAAAGAGGTGTGAATGCCATTATGTTCAATTTAATATGTATGATTTTCACCCCCAAAATGGGCCTGAACTATATCAAAACAAATTCTTAACAGTCGTCATGCTGAATGTCCGACTGGTTTATTTTTCTTCTGTTCATCACATTATGCCCTACTCTTGTTTTGATCTATTTATACCACCTACTGAAACTTAAATCATCAAGTAGAGATTGTTTGTAACTTCTTTTTCATTGTAAAAATCCCGTATTTATTTGGTAAATACATCTGAGAATCTAACATTCATTTCAATGGTTTGATGCCAATGAAATAACTATTAAAACATTATGAACGAAAAGAGAAAATATCATTGTCATGCTGGAAAACACACTTTTGATATTAAAGAGTCACTCCAAAAAAGGTGCATTTTGCCACGTTCGTTGGAAATCGTAATAATAGGCTTTTCGCTTCGGCCGATGGCATGTCAACTCTTCGTGTATTATACTCCGCACAAAGGTAAGCGTTCTGTACGGAGCGAGACATTTTGTTCCTAAGAAGAAATATGATATCATTCATTGACCCAAACACATAGGCCTATGTCAGAAATGGTCTAAAAGTGAGGGGATGTTGCAAGCATAATTGTGTTATACACAACATGATACTGCACTCAGTCTTACATGCAAGATAAACAGAAACAGAAATGTGTTTATTCAACTGCGGAAACATGTAGTACAAAAGTTTGGTCCACAAAACGCAGCTATTCCTTGTTATATTTCGAAAATTTTCAGGGCGAATCTTTTGAACGGACATTTTCAAAATAATATTAATTGACAATAATAGAAAGTAAATAGAAAGCTCACAATTTTTTTTATTTTTTTGAAAAATCTTTAAGAGAACTCAGCCTTCTATCTAATTTAAATTATAAGCGAAATAACAAACCCGAGCAGGATTAAAAAAAAACTTAAATCAACCACCCTACTTTATAACAACCATTTCTTGTCTATCATTAGAACTTATTCATACATTGACTCGTCTTCACACATGTCAAAGGGTTCAATGCGACGTGGCTTCGTGTTATTAGAAGAGCAGTGGTCTCGTAACCGGGAGATCCCTGGAGCAGTGGCGGATCCAGGGAAGGCCCCCCCCCCCCCTAGGAAAAAAAAACATGTGAAAACACGTGATTTTTACCTTTTTTCGGGGGATGGGCGCCCAAGGGGGGGGGGGGTGCAAATCTTTAAATTTTCGAGGGCCATAAAAAAAAATGTGCTCACTACCCCCCCCCCCCCCCCCCCCCCCCCCCCCCCCCCACTGAGCGACTTTTGGGCCGGCGCGATTTCAAATTTTCGGGTGCAAAAAAAAAAGGTGGGCCCCCTCCCCTAAGAAATCCTGGGTCCGCGCCTGCCCTGGATCGTAACCAAGTCGATGCCCTAGTGCCCATTCTCCTTTGCTAAGGACTTAAAGCCGTCGATCCCATGCATTGTTACAAGTACACACACATGCTTGCTCTGTAGTCAGATGAAAACAAACTTATAACTCTTTCAATCCTCCTTTTTTTTAATCACACTATCGATTTGTTGCAGGCTTCTTGAATGTGGTACAACCGCAAACAGTACACTAGGACTTCACATCACAGGTCTTCTTAAGTCAAAGAAGTCATTAATGGTGATTTCTTTGCATGTAAGTTACCTACTAGGTATATATATATATATATATATATATATATATATATATATACCGGTATATGTTTATTGAGACAGGTATGCAAGTATATCATTGGGCAGTGTAAAATAGAATTGCGTCTACGTCCTCTATCTATACCTTGTTTTCGTTCGCGTTCCGAATTCTTATTCTTCCTAAATTCAAATCCCTTTCGTTTTGCACGCAGTGCTTGTGAGCCCTATCTTTAGGTTCCTTCTTCCCTCCAGACTCTCTTCGAACGGTGTAGGCATAATTTTCCAGCATCCCGTCAAGGCCACTGAGCTACTCGTTTTCCAAAATCAGTGCGTGACTGTCCAGGCTCATTTTTACTTCTTTTGGGGCCCCTTTTGTTGCCTTTCGTTTTGCCTACCTATCTCTACTATCCTAGATGCTACAGACTTCTATCAAATCCATCTAGACAGTCGCAGAAATGTTCTTTCATCTGTGATGCAAAAATGCCATTCAAAATGCCATCTTTTTACACTGAATTCATATCCGATATTAATTCCGTTAAAAATCTTTAATGTTATTTTAAAATTGAGCCCTTAAAAACGAAAAAATTCTGTAATTTTTTATATCAATACCCTGTTGTCTTAAATTTAAAAGATATCTTCATTTCTGTTCATTGCACACGTGCCTGCTGGATTTTGCACTCCAATAGTCACGCATTATATAAGTACCCATAGGAAAGAAATGAGCCTGCCGCATACTCCTGCGGCAGACTTGCCGCAGATCTGCCGCAGACCTGTCGCAGACAGTCATCTTTTTCACATGCAAATTAGGTCTGCCGCAGACCTGCCGCAGACTTGCCGCATACTCTTTCAGTATGATGAAGAGTCTGCGGCAGGTCTGCCGCAGACTTGCCGCAGACTTGCCGCGTACTCTTTCAGTATGATGAAGAGTCTGCTGCAGGTCTGCTGCAGGTCTCCTGCAGACTTGCCGCATACTCTTTCAGTATGATGAAGAGTCTGCGGCAGGTCTGCCGCAGACTCTTCATCATGAATATTCATATCTCATATAGACCTGCTGCAGACCTGCCGCATACTCTTTCATATCCAGTACGTGGCAATAAAGTATGCATGTAGATAGAACCAGTGATAAACTGATTGATACTTCATAATCGATATTGGCAATATCGATATTACCAATGAGGTAATACCAATATATATCGATATTACCAATTAGGTATATTCTATTCTCAATTGTATTAACTCCATCACATAGATCATTTGAAGTGTATTCAAGAGTAACATTTAAAGTGACACAGGCTCTTACACATATATATATACTAAATATGTATATTGTTTCTTGGTTAGTAATCATATAATCAATATCAATCTATCAATCTATTGCTAAAACGTGAATGTAATTGTAACATGATCAGACAAAATAATCTATTGGTTAATAATGCAAAAGGAAAATAGAAATCACAAAAATGATGTGCATTGTCTTAATTTGCTTAACAAATCATGATAAATGTATTTTTCTGTCACACGTGTAAGGTAATAATGAATATGCATGAGATGATTGGTTTCAATTGGTTTCAATTGGCCCTATTACACTTTGATGGGATTTCAATTGGACCAATCTGCCCCATTAGACTTTAAAAGGTTTTCAATTGGTTTCAATTGGACCAATTGAAGTCCAACTTCAGGCCAATTGGGGTCCCATTAAAGTCTAATGGGGCATAGGCCAATGGGGCCAATGCCATGGGCCAATTGGTCCAATAGGGACAATCTGGACCAATTGAAACCATCTGAAGTCCTATTAAAGTCCCATTGAAACTTGTTAAAACCTATTGAGACCAATTGAAACCAATTGAAAATTCAATTGGTGCAATTACAACAAAAAAGTGAGTTAGTGGGGCTAAAGATAAGATCACGTATGGCACAACAAAAAAGTTTGAAACAGTCCGTTAATTCCTCAGTCTCCTCTTATGTAATAAATTCCTCTTATGGTACCAGTTGAACTTGAAGCAAATTGTTTGGTTTGACAGAAGCTAAAAAGACAATTAACAGTGCTAATTAACACAGGAATTTACAAGATCATGGGCTCAGCCTGCAACCTCATATGGTACTGCGCATGTCCTACAAAATGGCCGCCTATAGCCTTGCTTCAGACTGTATAATTTCCCACTTTTCTGTGGCAGACTTGCCGCAGACTGTTCCTGTGGCGTACTGGTATGCGGCAAGTCTGTAGCAAAGTTTCGCCCTGCTGCAGACCGTTCCTGTGGCATACTAGCTTATGCGGCAAGTCTGGAGCAAAGTTTCATCCTACCGCAGATCTGCCGCAGACTGTTCCTGTGGCATACTAGTATGCGGCAAGTCTGGAACAAAGTTTCATCCTGCCGCAGATCTGCCGCAGACTGTTCCTGTGGCATACTAGTATGCGGCAAGTCTGGAGCAAAGTTTCATCCTGCCGCAGATCTGCCGCAGACTGTTCCTGTGGCATACTGGTATGCGGCAAGTCTGCAGCAAAATTTCATCCTGCCGCAGATCTGCCACAGACTGTTCCTGTGGCATACTGGTATGCGGCAAGTCTGCAGCAAAATTTCATCCTGCCGCAGATCTGCCGCAGACTGTTCCTGTGGCATACTGGTATGCGGCAAGTCTGCAGCAAAATTTCTTTCTGCCGCATACTTCGGCATACTCTTTGCCGCAGACTAAAAGTCTGCGGCAGATCTGCGGCAGGTCTGCGGAAGGTCTGCGGCATACTTTTCACTTTCCTATGGGTAGTGCCGTCTTAATTTCAGAAAATTGCTTTTTTTGTGTGGCCGTAGCTCCATGCCTGGCCTAACCTGTACCTTTTTTGCATTAAGATATACCATTTCTAATCAATTAAAAACAAAATTACCCTACCACTGGCTGACTTTGCAAAAGTTGCTGTTGAAAATAATGCTTTACCGAAAAATACTTGAAGAATGTCTGCCAAGTTTCGTAAAATTGTTATGAAGTGATCGCGAAATAATTATCGCCCAAAAGTCCGTATTCACTTTGCGTTACATTTCAGTGCGTTAAATCCTAATACTAAATTGCACGCGGATGGCAGCTATGTCGAAATGATCGCTATGAATTGCCTTTCCAATGATACTATATGATACCATACACAGTATATGTTGACACAGAAAGTTTGGAGTAAATCGGAAGGAAGGCCACAATACGTAATCTACTTTGTCCCGCCCTATTATAACAGGCCCCGGCTGCGACTTTACGTTTTACACTGTAGTTCAGTCATTTTCACGATAAGTGAGTAAAACCGGGCTGCAGCAAAGACTACATGTACAACTGGGCGTTGTGGCGTGCGCCTGTAAGGCCAAAAAAAAAATCATTTGGTTGTCCTCGACCGCCCGCTCGTCATTTTCGGGCCGCTCGCATTTTTTTTTTTTTTAATTCATTTTTTTTTTTAATTCATTTTTTTTTTTAATTCTATTTTTTTTTTTTTTTTTTTTTATTTAATTGTTTTTGGGGAGCAATCTTAAATGCCAAACACACCATTTCATGCATTTGCAAGGATCAAAATGCGTCCCGTTGCCAGTTTTGACTTTTCAGTACGCAATTAGGTATATATTAAACTTGCCATTTTTATTTTTCTATGTCAAAATGCCGTTCATTCAAATCAGGTTCTGAGCATTCTTAAACTCATTTTAAAGCCCATCTGTAATAGTTTACAGGAGGGATTAGACCACCCTTCAAGGTCACTGGACAGGTGGTTATCTCATCAAATCAGCTAGCTCTCAGTTAATATAAGATAAAGAGGATCATGGGGGACCAATGGTCACCGATTAGGAATTGTTTGCTACATAGAGGGCGCAAGTAGCTATAAGTAGTACAATGGAGATTTAAAAGGTGCTGTATTTCAAAACCCAAAATACTTTCTGTGTTGGTCTTGATATTCATTGTACATTAAACTAGTCTTTTACCATATTAAAGTATTTTATAGACTGTGTTTGTTTAAATGCTTGACTATCCCAATGATTATTTTTTTTATGGAAAAAAAATATTTAAAAAAAAAAAAAATGGGGGAAAAAAAAAAAAAAAAAAAAGACACACAAAAAATGAAGTTAAAAAAAAAAAAAAATTAAAAAAAAAAAAAAAATCCGCCCGCCCGCCCCTACTCCAGAAAAGCAATCGAGGACAACCAAACAATTTTTTTTTTTGGCCTAATCCAAGCTGCGTGGGGAAGTTACGAATTGATTCAAAGGTACCACGGTGAAATGGGGTAATTATTTTTGCCTTATATACTGAACTGAATTTTTGTAAAGTTTGTGGCCCCAACTAAGTCAACCATTTTAAAGTTTATTACCCACCCCCCCCCCGACCTCTAAAGAATAAAACACACATCAAATTCACCTTTGCTAATTGAACTTAACTCATGTTTATAATACTGTATCACATATTCAATACCAAAATTCAACCTCTGCTTGTTATATTTAAACAAGCAAACTTAGAGGTGATTATTTTCCCATTCTTAAAAAGAACTTCAACTTAAGACCTCGGAAAATTCATAAATTGCCTATCAAGAGAACTCTTGCTTGAAATATATGCTATATATTATCTTGTTTACTGGCATTTCGACACAATACTTAAACACAGCATTTATGACTGTATTATCTAACTGACCATGACATTGTTTTTCTGTGTCGTTTTATACCATTAATCCAACGTTTTACACACGATATTCGATGCTGCGCATGCTACCGCCCCGATAAATCAACCATTAATGAAATATAACGTCAAGAATGCGAGAATAACCTGGCAAGTTCAGATCAGGCGCGCTGTCCATGAAGTACTAGTCTTTGCTGCAGCCCGGTTTTACTCACTTATCGTGAAAATGACGGAACTACAGTGTAAAACGTAAAGTCGCGCCCCGGCTATGCCATAATTTATCTGAATGCAATTTTTGCCCTCTTTCTAATTATTTTGTTTTACTTGAAATTTTGCAAGTGTATTCTCGGTGGCCAGACGCTATGTTATACCCCTCTTTAATTTGGTCGTATGGACGGCCGTTTGGTCAACAGCACGCGTCATGACGTGTTCTTCTTTAACCAAATTTCATTCGTTTTGCTCGCAGTGCTTGTTGACATATTTTAGGCCCCTTCTTCTTTTTCGAATCTTTCATTAATTCGTAAGCATGGGTTTCAGGATCCCATCATGGTCACTGAATCTTCGTTCTCTAAAATTTTTCAAAAATGACCGAAGTACGTTTCCATGCATTTCTTTCTTCCGTCCTATTTCCACGTTTTGCTCGCAGTGCTTGTTGACATATTTTAGGCCCCTTCTTCTTTTTCGAATCTTTCATTAATTCGTAAGCATGGGTTTCAGGATCCCATCATGGTCACTGAATCTTCGTTCTCTAAAATTTTTCAAAAATGACCGAAGTACGTTTCCATGCATTTCTTTCTTCCGTCCTATTTCCACTCTAATACGATTGAAGTTTTAGTTTGTATTTATATCGTGTATACACCCTGTCTGTAAAAAAGTGGCAAGAGTTTATTAGTTTATTCTATTGAACAGTTGTGATGGGTCCTTCGTGGATTGGATGTAGGTGCCGCAAGTACATGTTAATTACGAAATTAAAGGATTATTATTGCGATGACCTTACCTTTTAATTCCTCCACCCACCGGGTTTCCCATCCCCTCTCCGTCACAGATATATATATATATATCAAGAAATAGACAGTGTGCCCGTCTTAATCAAAATATCACCCATTTGCAGATTTAAATGTATGCAAAAGAAAGAGATTGTTTTATTGGCCATGATATATACATACCTCTGATACCACCATAACGAGAAGCGTGGCTTAAACAAAAAAGAAGGGGCATTTTAGGTGAAAAATGTGCACAGAAGAGGATTTCATTTTGCTTTTGTGAGAAAGAGTTTCAATCAACAGGTATAGCCATATTAAATGAAAATGTGGAGAAAAAGAGGTGTTTAGGTTTATCTTGTAAATTATAATGTCAAATTAAAGGAGCAGGGTGCCATCATCCTTTAAATTCTACCCATTTATAACAATTTATGTACATTGTATGGCTAAAATATGAAAGTACTTTCTAATTCCAGGATGATGGTAAACTCTTTGTAGAGGGCTGCCAGTTATCTACTGAGATGACTACCAGAATTTGGTCCTGTCTCAGATCCTTCACCTCACTGAACCATCTCACCATCTCAGACTCCTCTCTCAGTTTCTCTCCATTTAATCCTGAGCTTCCATCCATCACAAAGCTGTCAGCTCAGAGAGTGACGTCACAAAGCTATGAAGGTCTGCTCTCATCGCTTCCTGGCTTGGAAGATATCGATATCACTATCGATGATGCAGAGAGAGACATACCTCAGATTACGGCTGGTCTGCGTCGGACTGGAGGACAGCAGCCCACGCACATGAAGCTTACAGCACCGATATCACTCCAATCAGAGAAGAAGAGTGTATCAAGAGAGACGATGACAGGACTGATCAGTGAACAAACCAACCTAGCTTGGCTAGATCTGTCCGGAGTAAAGTGCACAGACGAGGAAGACCTCGTACACCTCATCGAGTACTGCAGCTATGTAAAGAAAATGTCATATGTGCGGTAAGTTCTTGTTCAAATCTTGTATAAAATAGATTAAATCCTATTAGATGATTATATTCAGTTAGTCTGCAGTGGTAAAGCATAATGATACGAATGCATGAAGGGGTAGAAAGGTTTAGACGTTGGTGAGGCCTTCATGCGTTGACTTTACTTTAGGTTTGGTTTTGCGTGACTCTTTGTAATTGTTATTTTACAATAGAATTGTCAATGTGCAGTTGCAATGAAAACAATCTGAATACCTTTATTGAAATTGCAAATTTTCAATTTACAATTGCATGTAATCTTATTATGAACCGTTGGAAGCTAATATAAGTCAACTTCAGTTGATATTTTGTAATAGTTTATTTTGACATTGAACTAATTAGTATCATACTTCTTAATTATTATTATCATCATCATAATCATCACCATTATCATCACTTTAACTATTGTTCCAATTATTGTATTACCACTATATTTATCATTATCATCATGATCATCGTCATCACCATTATCAGTATCATTATGATTATCACTAACGTTTGTTAGTATTGTAACGATTATTATTATCATCATTTGTTGATTTAACTATCATATTAATCACCATCCGTATCATTATTTCTTAAGTTTGTGCATTTGCAATGCTTAAACAATGCAAGGGTTGAGGAAACGACTAAATTCACCAGGGACATTACTGAACATCCAACGCACCTTTATATCTCCACCACTCTGTTTTCTGAACATAGGTTAGACACATGTGGAAGTAGAGAGGGCGGCAGACTGGGATCTCATCTCATTGAACTTGGCAAACCCCCTCGAGCCAACGATCAGCTCTGCGTTAATGTTTATCATGTAAGTATTGCCCCACGTTGTGTGCACGGTACACTTTCATTGTTGTTATTTTAATGTATATAACAACTATGACGCTGAAATTGTTCTGTATTATCGTTTTCAGTATTTCATTACAAATGTATTTCCATACTATTTCTGCTTCATAAGTTGTTTAAAAAGTTTACATTTTTGTTTCTCGTATTCAGCTCTGTTGAATATGTCCCGGGTCTCTGTCTTGATTGTTGTTTATTGTTATCCCATTTCCTACACACCAAATGATCAACATAGAATCGAAACGTTGCTAAATAACATGATTCTTCTCTTGATTCTTGTTTCTTCTGTCTGAATTTGTGCTGCAATATATTTGTTATCATTTCAAATATTTCTTTCTTTGTTTTCGATATTTTTCGTTTCGATGCTAAGAATTTAAGTATGATTTATTATCCTTATTTCTTCCATGCAGTTGAGAAATTTATTTCTTTATAAACTTCATTATTTGGCTTTTCATATATTTTGTTTCTGTCTTACTATCGTTATTACATGAGCCGATAACCTTGATTTTATTTTGGTGAATATTCTTTCATTTTATAATTAAAAAAATAAAAAATAATTGCGGTTCTCAGTTTAATATGCTACCACCTTCCGACAGTTTTGTTAAATATTACCGCTGATTGTTTCTGTTTTCTGACCAAACAAATGGTAACAAGGATATATAGACCATGTAAACAAAAATATGGTTCAATTATTGCTTAGGATCAACAGAGCAGAGCCCAACCACCCGCGTAAAGGATGTATTTTCGGCCCACAAAATAGAGGGGCTTGGAAGAAACATAATGCTTGATAGCAATAATGACAAATCGGAGTACGATTATAAAATGGCAAAGAGGGTTTTGACATTCCAACTCATCAAGACAAGTTCAGTCGATTACAATACTGAAAACAGATAGACTCAAAACAATTGAATGTTATACAGATAATAATTATTGATAAAGCGTGAGGAGTTTGGGCTTGATAATCCCAGTCATCAATATCACAGGGTAATAAATACTTATCTCCAGCCCATTATTGGTCAAAATACTGATGCTTGTTGCTGGTGTCATTTCGCGCAAATTCTCCCTCCCACGAATGCAAAAATACAACATAACATCAATAAAAACCTTGTCCTGAAGACCTAGAGGATCATCCAAATCAAGCGAACCTTTGATTTTGTTCATGTCTTCTGCTGAGATAGCTGGTTTGTGAGTCACAACTCCATTTCCATTTTATTTAAGCATTACTGTAACACACTTGAAAACTCTCATCGATTTTGAAAAATCTTCATGCTTAATAATGTCCACATTCTTAGATTTGAAAAAATGACGCTGAAGTCCGAATATATTAGATAACATTGACTTCTTCCTGTAAAAAGAACTGTTCTTCCGTCTAGCACCAGCGTAAAACCTTTGGATAACGTTGTCCAACTGCAAATTCGACAGTTGCTTACGCTATCGAGATCTGTGTTGATAACTTGCATGTAGTCTTTATATATCTTGACAAAAAATCTCACGGAACTTTTGGTGGTCTTGCTGTCCGCAGAAATAATCAAGTATTGCTATTGCCTATTGGTCATCGTCAAGAAATTTCAAATCTAGGAAGAGTCGCTTCAGCCATTATTGCCTCCTTTGGACATAAATTAAAGTTAAGAAACTAACAAAAAATCGGAGATTACATGAACTTTGAAGGCTTACAATCAAGATCACTGGTCGTCTGCGCTGCGCGCGCTGTGCAATTATAAACCCTAAAATATAGCGCCCAAATCGCACACACACTGTATTGTATCCGCGCTCGCACAATTTTTTTTTTACACGTAAACCAATGGTGATCTCAGCAAATTTAACTGTGCGGGCAACGGGCATCTTTCTCATTAACTATTGACCGTTAGGCGGGCATGGCTAAACCACGACTACTAATTCGATAAATCGGAGGACTAGATTTATTCAACATACTAAAGAGAGTTATACGATATTTATTAGCATTGTTTTCTTTCCTTCCAGAATGATTTTATTATGGTTTATGCCTGTGTTGTTTGTTGATATTATAATGATACACTATGTCTTCTTCTTCAGGATGGTATACTGGATGAAAAACTTTATTGCATTTCTCACTATGATGGAGATCCAGTGTAGAATACACACTACCGGCCAAGCTGACATGTACCATTGTCTTATACCTGACATCACTATGCTCGCTGGAGGACCTCATACATCATTTCTTACATTGGTTAAGTTACACTGATGACTACGGACTAACCGGTCAAGCGGATATACGTCACAATGTTTAAGTTGATAATAGTTACAGCACAATCGAATCAATATAAACGATAACAGGCATCTTGTCTTGTCCTCATCGGAGTAAATCGCAAAAATGAACACGCGCTTGTTACCTTAGATTCCGCTTATATTTTCTCAGATGAGTCAAAAATGAAAATATATATTATGTCTGTTTTCATTTTCTCACTTTGTTCGATAATGTTAAATACTGTGATTAATGCAGTTAAGATTTGTTACACTCGTATTCACATAATGTAACAACAAACATACATTTTGCGTTTGTTATTTTTTGAATTTCGCTGATATCTTCTACTAAAGATCAATTGGATTGTTTAATAATTATTAAAGGTTTTCAAATTCATCAAAGCATCGGTCAAATTGATGGACAATCATAAGATTGAATTGTTATAAACATTAAGTTTAACATTCAAGTGGCTGAAATAAGCATTATAATTATTTTAGCGCAAACTATCATATTTACTTGCATCATGCAATTATTTATAGATTAAGGATTCCAATTCATGTTACGACAGTCAATGGCTTTATACATCATGCACCTTTTAGAATAAGGATTGAAATTTACCAAAAGTAGGCCTACTTTCAAACTAGCAAGGGTCATGTGTCATGGAATCACCCCGAAGAAAGGGTAGTGACGTTGGAGTTTTTTGGTTTCGTGCTGAAGTAGTATTGATTTTTGTTCAAACAATGAAAGCTATTCATACAAACCTAGGGGGTGTTTCACAAAGACTAAGATCGACTTTAAGATGGACCTAACTATGACAGGCCATTCATGCCACTAGTTTCTTTTAACCATTCCTGCCATTGGTTTCTTAACCGACATACAAAACGTGGTCAAAAATCTACATAATTTCCTTATTTTGATAGTTCATTATTGAAGGGAAAAATATTATCTAAAAATCATAATTGAGAGATCGATGGTGATAGCAACCAATGGCATGAACGCCTGTCATAGTTAAGTCCAACTTAAAGTCAATCTTACTCTTTGTGAAACACTCCCCAGTTATCATGTTGAAGCTTATTTACCCTGTTATTGGCCTGCAAAGTTTAATTGATGTAGGAATGATGTAGAATTATAGTTATCAACATTTAGAAGGAAAGGGATGGTGCCGAAAGCGGGTACGGCGAAAGTTGATTTTTGAGCAGCTTCTGGAAATTGTTATTACTTTTGCCAAAAACTTGGTATATAGGTACAAATTTGGCATCGGATGAACGCTAAATTACTATTTTCACTGTTTTATGATTGAAAACTAAGTTTGGTTATGAATGCAATTAGTATTGCTGTAACGCACACTACAAAATTACTCCTGAAAATGTGTGAATTTGTGCGTTCGTTTTTGAGATTTTGTTCATTACTACACAATCATAAACCTTATACTATAATATTATACCTTGTCGTAAGGATCTGAATGAGTTTTGCAAGGATATTACATTACTGTTGGGTCATCAGAACAAGTTTCGATTAAAACACTCAGATAACAGAAAATATCAACATTTAATATTCAAGTCGAATACAAAATAACATAAGGTGTAAAACAAAAGTGTTACACCTTATGTTATTATTAGCGCATATTTACATTCCTCCTATGATTTCTTGTCATAGTATGTATACGTTAGGAGATCAAGACTTTTTAACTTAAAATTACATCACAGAAGCTAACTCCACCGTGTACGGCAAACGGGGTGAACTCATGACACACAATTCAAGAGATTTACATTGTTTTAAGTTTGAATTCATCAACGGACAATCATTTTCACGAGCATTTTTTCGGTAATTTCTTCCCTTCAAAACAAAGTCTTCTTCCAAGAAAAGATATATAAACAACAATGTGAAAACTGAGGAATGTTCTAGGGAAATTAGGTGTAATGATAATTAATTATGAATTGACACAAAGATAAGATTGTGGAACAAAATATTATTTATAATGCAATGATAATATAGGCGCGCCGGAGCTACTGTAAGAAAACTACATTTTAAGAAAACCTTTAGGGAAATGTTTATTGAGGTAATGAATATGTGTGATACAACCGAAAAGGAAAATAGAACTCAAGCGGACTTGGCTTTCAAACCCAGACTTATGTCATTATCCTATTTAATGATTGTTATAGTTTACCATTGCAGAAACGTTGGTAATAGTAGTAATAGCAGATGTATAGGAGTTGTAGTAGAAGTAGAAGAAGAAAACGAATAATACTGATAAGAAGAAAAAGGAGAACAAGAAAAAAAAAAGGAGAAAGAAAACATGTTTGTTGCAGTGGTAGTAATGAAATGTCTCATCTATATTGAGTGATTATTGGTTCCTTTAGTGCAATGTTTCAGTTACTTTGTTTACCTTTGTTTAGTCCTTGTAAAGTAAGATACTCCTTGAACGGAAATAATGTATTGTTTGCCTTATTTTATAATTAATCATGTATATTCGTTTTTTCGGACCATTTATAATATTCTCATATTTCCATAAAGTATAGAACTCACTGTCAGTACTCCAAATCGCTATTAAAATACCTTAAACAATTCAGCAATACGTGTTGCCGTAATGATTTATATGAGATACCAGTCACCGTTTGTTAGTTATATTTGTAATATAGGTGTATATGAACGCATGTATATTTTATTTAAATCTATGATAGTTCAATGAACAATAACATTCTCGCGAGTTTCATGCCAATATTATCAGATTGTTTATTATTCAAGGTTGACAAGTACACATATTTTTGGAAGGCAACTTACTTCTTCAGTTAAAAACAGAGAGTAACAATGGACAGTTTAAGAAGCAGTACAAACAGTATGATGAACAGTATATATGTAATTGATATAATTGGGATAACTTTATTGTGGATTCCTTCGATAATATAACACTATAGTTATGAAATATACCCTTAACAAGTTTAGGAATGCAGTTCTTTTTTTGTTTTTTAATATTTTGAATAACTGCATTGTAAATACGATTATACGCCTGTATATCTTAACACAAATACGAATATCCGTAGATGATTAAATGTCTTGTTTCTCACCCGTGCCTTGTATGATTGTGTTCAATTGGTTTGAGAAACGAATGTAAGCATATCTGATAACTTGTTGTGTTCATATAAGTGTAGCTGAACTCAACTCTAGTGGTAACTGAGGGGAATACAAGTCCAGCGGGCAAATATACACTCTGATCTAGAGTGGAAATTGAGTTGAATTGAATTTACCTTATTGAATTGAATTGAATAAAAAACAATAATGAATTTGAATTAAAGAAAAACATGCAAAGTCAAAGATAACAATACAAACAATCTACTCTTGTTGTAATTGTATTGTATTAGGCATACTTCCGGTTTAGAAAGGCAATCCACCATCAAAATGGCGGTAATGCATTAGATTGGATTCCGATTTAATTAGAATGGATTTAAGTCCAAAACGACGCTGTCCCTTTATTTGACCCATAACAAGTGACCCCTAAAATATCATCAGTACCACATTTAGTCTCATCAACACACGTTACTAAAGGATTCTTCTACCCTAGAAGAGGGGAGAAGAGCAATGGTAATACCATTCAGCCATGGTGCTGGACGATACCTCTATTATGGTACCGTTAGTACCATGATTCTATCGTGAACTGGCATCATATACAAATCTGTCTGGGGATAATGACACCTATCATAATTACAACCCAACATCAAAGTGATTACATGGGGCCATACATGCCATAAATCGAGACTACAGGTAATTAATGCACGTGGGTTGACACTTCCATGATTTTTATAATCTACTGATAATTTGGTGCCAGATATAATCCATGTATTACAAACTCACACATAAATGAATATATAGGTCTACATAATGACACTTGGATCATGTATGGGGATTGCCCTATAGATATAGAAGACTGCTTCATTTGGTATTAACACAAATCCGGTACACATCCTACTCACTCAACGATAAAAATATATTATACGTATTTTAAAGTTTTTATCATTCTTCTACCCTATAGAAGTAATAGGAGTAGTAGTAGACTTTATTGGGTAGCTTGTTCAGCACAGGGCTAATCTGCCCCAAGGTTCATTATAGAAGAGGGGTAAAGAGCCATGTGTATGTGTCCTAAAACATGGGAATGGATAAAGAATTGCACAGACATAAAGATACAACGCAAATAGTAAATATTGATTTTATTACAACTCTAAAACAGTAACAACTTACATGTATGATATGTGTACACATAGATATATAAACGTTGAATGATCAGGTTATGGGAAGTGATCAATGTGGATCTTGATTCCGGAAATTGTGGTTAAAGCAAACATGAATGTTATCACAGATGTCCGAACAGTTGATGACTCTTTCATTTAGAAGGGATGAGTTGTTCTAGCGCCACCTTGTGACTGCTTTAGCAATAACATGACAAACTGTTCAGTCGATACCCAGGAGACAACGTGTAACTGGTGCATTCCTTATCGTCTTTTAAGATATCCCAATTATGCATTTTTGAGAGTTGTAATCACTACACTTAAGGAAAATTCAAATTGGCTGCACCGGTTATGTGACTGTGATGGAGTGGTGGACACATTTCCCATTTGTTCAAACACTAACATAATATGAAAACTTCGTAAAAAAATGAAGTACTCAGAGGAACTTTTTCTTTGCTATGATGCATTTTAAGTATAGTGCCCTAAGGGAGAAGGCATATGGGAGAACAGATAAGAAATTAAATTGTGTACACGACAAACAGAACAGTTGTCCTTAACTACGTCACAATCCACTGGCAAAATTGCCAACATGAGAATCGCATGTAGCATATTTCAAACTTTCATCATTCAGATTGCCTTATTTTTCTACTGTCATACAAATGTTGATTGGACCTTCCTCCCCTTGCCCATATTGGAGGGATGACGTAATAAAGAAAGTTTATCCAGAGTGTCATGGGGGGAGGGGGGCATTTTCAGTCCTTATATACTATCTGCGCATGGGCAGACAAATGTTATTAGTGCCAAACGCATAGAGATGTGGTCATGTAAATAAGGTAATCATTATTCAAACATACAGGTCAGGAGTCAATTTTTAAGAATACCGAGGAAGGGGGTTGAAAAGAGGTGGATGAGGGGGTGGGGGTTGAAGAAACTGATTACTCGGAAATACACAAAGGGTGACTTCTCAATGTTAAAAATATAGTTAGGCCAGTTACGTTTTATTGCTTTTGTTTTGTGCTAGTCCAACACACATTATTCGCCATATTAGGCCGAACTCAAACCGGGTTGGCCAAACTGTCCTATATTCAACGGCACTAAAACGAGATTGTTGTTGAGCGCCCTCTTACTATGTTCCTCGATTTAGAAAGATCAGGCTACGATTAGATTTTCGAAAAAGAAAATACTTGTGACCAGGCACCACAAAACCACGAAAACATTACATGGTGAATGGAATATTTAAGCTACAGCTCGATTAAGATATATTTAGTTAGCATGCTCAACTTTAAGTTTTTAGCTCTTCCTGAAACACTATGTGGACCTACCTCCTTTTATATAATTTCAACACCTTGAAGCTGCATACACCTAAAATGGTGCTCTTTCAATGTTATGAAGGCTATGTTTGTCTGACCGTGGATTTGTAATACTATAGTTTACATTTCTCTACGACCCTGCGTACTACTCTCATTTTTATATCATATCATTGTAAAACAGAGTAAGTTGTATATTGTATTAATAGCTAGGCTAAATAAAAAAAAAAAGGATACGTTTTATTCCTGCATGTGCCAAGTTTGAGCTCAATCTGAACATCCCCTTATAACAATTTTTACCAGTGTTATAATCCTCCGTCTGTCACCTTGCACAGGTCAGAGTGCTTAAATATATTACACAATTTAAATGCTTTCATTTAGATGATTACAGAAAAGAATGTAGAAGTATTGTTTTCTTGTTTCGTCCTAACAACACTGCTGAACTATAAAGCATTGCTATTACCGGCTTTTAATGAACAATCGGTAGAACAAGAACTCGGAAAGGAGCATTGTATAATGGTTGTGAGATGTAAATTTACATCTTTACAATTTGTCGCAATTTTTAGACTTCTGAGGAACTTCAGAATAGAAAAATTGATCCCGAAATGATTTTTTTCTTTCTTAAGTGTTCCCGTAATAAATAACACACTTGAAGACACCATACCAAAACACGCGGCAAATTTTGGTCAATGAACTCTACACTACGCACCGCGTAAAGTTCAGTCATATCGGCTCATAAGATGCGAACTTTGTCACCCCAAGAGATAACTTTAGTTATTCAGAGAGATTTATTGCATTATAAATTACTCATTAATCTACAAGATCCCCACCAAAGTGTATGAGTGGGGTATAAAGCAAGATATTCTTAGCATATTGAAGTTGACCAGCACGACATGGCACCATGAATATGACGGACAAAGAAAGAGGACAGAATATACAGTTCCTCATTCTACCCTCAACACTTGCTGTGGTAGACACAAGAACATCCCTTCACTGCTATTATCATGTAAAAATGTGTAGAACAGGTGAATATGCACACCTGTTCTACACATTTGTTCTTAATACCAGGGAAGGGACGTTCCTTTGTCTACCTGAGGAACTGTATATTTTGTCCTCTTTTTTGTCCGTCATTTTCATAGTGTTGGCATCACCATTTTTTTCATTAGGTGACGTGCTATACGAACTCGTTTTTATAAGTAAATGTATTCATAATTATGGATGCTTCCTTCACGCGTCTGTGTGGCGATGAAGTATTTCATTAACCTGCTATTATCTTTTGTACTACAATTGTCAAGTTTGCGTGAATAAATTGATGCTCTTCTTCGGTGAAGCTTTCTCATTCATCAAATATATTTGTCAAGTGCCATAGCTTAGTACTATTAATGAATTATTCCCCTGTTATTTATCATTAAACCAAATATATTTTTTACCTTCTCAGCTTTTATGTTCCCTCATTGCAAAATATTTTTTTGTGTAACTGTATTAAAAAGTGTTTCCAATTAAAGTGTGGTTTAAGTTCGCCTGGTACGTTACATTATCAAGAAAATGGCTGCCCAAGTTATGCTAAAAGGCATTATATCATGCCAAGAATATCTTCATGTATGTATACTATCTTTTGTGCATTTTCGTTAGGGATATTATACCAAGGTAACTTCTTGATTATACAAACAACAAACGGCCCAATGCAATAGCGGTGAATGCAGTACACGCAGATTGGTGCTGCTCTGTGCAACGAGCCGCTTGCGGCGAGTTCACAGTGCGCACCATCTAAAGAAACCTCGTGTACACTGCATTTACGTTTCGCACTACAGGGTCAAGTGCGTTAATTGTTTTATAAAATAGCGACACAAATCAAAACAAACAAAAGTTTAGATCGTAAGTTAGAGTCTACGAGAGTGAGATAAGACTAATAGTCAAGACCTTGCAGGCTAAAGTCCCCGGGATTCATTGCCTTGAGTAAAAATAAAATCCATAAGGGGGTTTAAAGTCTACATCAAACAGCTGAAATTTCTGGCTTCATTATAAAGTCCAAAAGTCAAAACAGGCCTAGATCCTAAATCCAAGGCAAAAGTAGAATAAAAATTTGCTTTCTAATAATACCCCGCTCTATATCTAGCTAGCTATAGCTACGCGTACGCTGCGCTGGGGATGGATCACGGAGCGTACAATACTAGCTACGCGTACGCTGCGCTGCATGTATGGAGCGTACAATATACTAGCTACGCGTACGCGCTGGATATCCATAGTAACGAGGGATATAACTTTTTTGCGCTTGTTTTTTGCATGATCATATGGATGCATCAAAAATTGGTGCATGTCATGTGACGTGTATTGACCAATCACGTAGCTTAAAATACTAGAGCCATGTTATAATCTACATCAATGGCTAGGCAGTAGTACATCTTTTATTTCAGTTTACCTACCCTTATTATTTAGGAGGATGTTTCCTTTAACCAGCTAGTGAAGGCCCCTGGGCACAAGAATAATTTGTTTGTGAAAAGAAGCAGTATGCTTGACTTCGTACCAAAGTCTAAAGTTCTATATTTTCCATTTCTGAATCTATCCATATGTAATTGGGTAACGTTAAACAAGTATGACCGGTGAAGTTGGAATTAGTGAAGGGACCCTAGGGTATTTTGGCTTACTTTGTTCCAACGGGTATTCCGTTTACAAGAACTTTCGTAAATAATCTAGTCATAATTTTCGATTTTCGAATAACCTGATATAATGTTTGTGAACATAATTTTATGGACAAATTTCAGGACGAAATTCCACTTAAGTGGATCTGCGCGTGTCTTTCTTTGCTCAGCGCACACGTGTACGTCTTATGAATAATTCATGACCCTACGCGCCAACTGCATACACAGCCACGTAAAGGCGAGTGCGCGGACCATAACTCTCTGTGCTAATGAGCTCGGAGAGTCGCAAAATGTGATTGGATGGAAAAGATTAATCTTCTTACTTGTTAAAGGTTTCCGACGAATTTTTTTAAACCAATCAGCTTGATTTTGATATAGGACAGAAAGGGGTAGATTCCGCACTGGAAAGTGAACGCGCTGCAGTATGCGTAGGGTAATCCGTTGCTGGGATACAGAGTCTCAAACACGGGTTATCGATTATGTTTCCTGCTTCGAATTGTGCAACTACGTGCATTGCTATTGAAGGGTTGGTGTCAAAATTCACTTGAAAATCTTTCTTTCGAGGCCTTTTCCGACGCGAATACTTAAAACTATTTTCTCATATTCTGGAAAATACAAGAAAAAAATATAGACAATAGCAAACCGTTCGCGCCAGCCTTGTATTTTGCAGCATTGCAAAATTACACCAATATCTGTAACAAAAGAACGGTTTTTGAAGCTTGTGCCGATTGGTTATACTACATGCGCGCGATCATGCGTTCGAGACTCGCCAAATACACCACTTTTCCATATATACCCCCTCGTTATTGTCAAGTGTTGTTAAGTGTGGGTGCAGGTTACCATATACTCTAAAAAAGCTAGAGCAAATCTACGAAACTTGTGTCTCGAACCGACAATTTCGAATACGAGATAAATATCACAAGAGTGAAGAGTTCGTAAAGAGCCCATCGATCGACACTGTGTCATTGTCTGATTGTATCGATAGGCATGTTTTCACAAATGTACATGTAAAAAGTTATGCCTGTCATCAAAGACTATCTTTGACTAAAAATGTGATTATTTGCAGTCATTTTACCCTTTTTTGTGTGAAAATGAAACAAGTTTGCACAACCTATCGTGTAACCTTTGAGAGAGAGAGAGAGAGAGAGTGCGTGTGAGAGACATATTTGATTTCCAACGAAATAAAGTCGTAGGGGTATAGTGCAAATTTCAAGTGATAAATAATAGAGCAGCTATCTTGAAGATAATAAAATTCGAGGGTCTGAACGACCAGACGCGTGTACAGGGGGGTGTTTTGGGGGTTAAACCCCTTCTCATTTTTTTTTTGAAAAAAAAAAATGAATGCTCCTTAACCCCCCCACCCCCCCTCGAGCGAAATAACGGTCGGCGCAATTTACACATTTTAGGGGGTTCAACAAACGATTAGTGCCCCCCCCCCCCCCCCCCCCCTGAGTGAAATATCGGCCGGCGCGATTTAAAAAATGTTAACACCCTCCTTGACAAAATCCTGCGTACGCCACTGTGGACTCCAGACCCCTGGCCTTCACAAGACGCCCCACTGCCTCTGCAGTGTAACAATGACAACTGTCGGGAATACATATCTCTGTAATGTTAATGCAAGCGAGCGAGGCATTGCTATTTTTCCCCTCAATGCGTTGTCAGATCGCGTTCAAATAGACTTGTTGACGCTGGTATAGGTTACATACATGTACTACTTTTTCGTATAGGATGCTGCATGTCGGTCTCTTCGGAGCAGGGAGTCGACTTTTGAGAACTTTCATTCTCTCTTAACACAAGCAAGTGACATGGCATTTGGCGAATGAGAATAATTGAATCCGAGCGAAATCCGTATAATTAGGCCGGAATGGTGATTTGACAGTCACTTGTTAAAGTTGTCTTCATTACTCACAGTTTACACCAGTTTGAGCCGTTTAGACCGCCGTACGCGTTGAGCGGGGATTTAGTACACACCTAAACTAAAAGCGGAAAGTGACGTCATTGACCTGCACTTTAAGCCCTACTGATTGATAATACAAATACAAGGTGAGTAGTTCATATTATACAACGCCTACTAAGATTATTGCAACCTCATTGGTCAATTATTGATTCACATGACATGCGCTAAAACTACTGTTGAACGGCCGTGCAATTCCGTTTGATCCTTTCGCTTCATTGCACGCTGACGTCACTAGCGATGTACAAAGTATATGGTGAGCATGAGGTAAGTGACGTCGTCGCGCAATGGTACCAAAGGATCAAACGAAATTGCACTCCGCGTCAGAATAAAAATAAATATTTGTACGCGCGGCGCATGGTATGCGCAAGGTTTGCTGCCTGCTTAATAGTGCGCGCTCACTATCGGCAATTTCATGAATTCAAAATAAACAAAAAAATCGCTGAGATTAAGGCCCAGAAAACTGTTTTAAGCCCATTAACGTCCGAGGTGTTTTATAAAACAAATAGAGCGTCTCTTAATTATCTTTCACCTCGTGCAAAATCTCGTACCATTGCACTCATGGCCATTCACTATTTGTATACTGTTTTATATTATATCTATCTTTAGATATGAGAAGCGACCCTTTTACCTCATAACTACTCCTTTTATTTTGACAATTGCCTCTTTTCCTTTGTAATAAATGCCCATTTCCCCTACGATTAATATATGAGGTTGTGCCCCTTTAAATTAAGATCACATATTCTACCGAACTGCTATAAAAATAAGCATCTTGCAAACTTTCATCTCTTTACCCCATGTCCTTTTGACTTTCGTTGAGTACCAAGGTAACCCATTGTCCTTCGTTCAAGCATATACAGATTTAACCAATATGGATGGATTTTCAAATTCAAGTCAATTGCATATACATTACCAAATGTCATTCTTGGTAAAAAGTGACATAATTACCAATTGTCCTATCACAAGATGTTTTATCACCCCTCGTCTCCCCCGAAACAATAGATTGTTCATAACTTCATAGCCTTCTTTACATAATTTGTATGCCACTAATGTCAAGCGAGAGAGAGAGAGAGCTTTTTTTTCCCTCAAATTTCCCCATAACTACCTCTTATTTGTGTTAGGTCTTATGCATTCTCCTATTATAATTGTGAATAATATCCCATCAGGATTGGGGATTTCATGTAAATTTTCAACCTAATCCCGTCTGCTTCGCTCGCTAGCATATGAATCTTCAGTCATACACAGTCATCTGCAGAGTATTTTCCTGGAGCAGTAAAGAGAACATGTTGAAGATCACCCCTGATACAATGCAGGGGTGTACACCAACGTCTAAAACTTGTTTTCTTTCCGCTTTGAGGTTACCCTTCGAAGGTGCTCCCATCTTTTCCCTGTGAGTGTCCGTTTAATCTGTGCACCACAACTTAGAAAGACTCCGCCCCAAAGCCTACTGTGTAATATTAGGGACTTTTAGATTCGCACATCGACATAGTGGACTGCTCGGGTGACTTCATTTTAAGACGCTAACAGTGCCTTAAAAGGACGCAACATTGCCTTAAAAGGAGTTTACACGTAGCAGTCCACTATGTCGACGTACAAATCTAAAAGTCCCGATTGATACCCGTCACGAATGCACATCTATTTAATATTCATCCATGCGAGCGAGGCATTGTTCAATTTCTTTTATTTTCCTCAACTTGATCACGTTTAAATAGACTTGCTGGCGCTGTTTGTTAAAACTTTAGGGGCGGTACTCGGGGGAGGAGGGGGGGGGGGCGGGGGTAACGCCACAGTGAAAACATTTTTTACTTTGGAAAAGTGCCCCCCTTTTACTTCAGATAAGACGAAATAGTGTCCTTTTTTATGTATATTAGATGCCCGTGCCAAATTCTTGGGGATGCCACTTACACTCTGATAAGCGCCGCCTTTACCTCTGTTAATTGCCTCTTTACAATTCTAAGAGGGACCTCCGTTCACCTTCTGAATTGCTTAAGTACCCCTTTTTCTTGTGAGAAGTACCCCTTCCCCTTCTAATAAGTGCCCCCTTTTTTTGACACGTACCCTTTTTTCCCCAATATGTTCACATGTACAATGCTGTATTTTTAACCATCATACCCTGTAAATTGACCTGTAATTCAGCTTCGGCTGCCATAACGTCATGTGAATAAAACCTTTATTGAATTGAATATGTCCCTCTTTCCTTGTGATTAGTGCCCCCATTCTTTCTTTTTTATAAGAGCCGTTCTTCTTCTCATAAATGCCGATTTTCCCCTCCGATAAATGCCCTTATTGATATCTGATAGTGATCCGAATGCTCCCTTACTTTATAATACATTCCATTCTGATAAGTGCCCCTTTCCCTTTTAATAGTAGCTCCATCCCTTTCTCAAATACCCCTATACACCTGTGATAAGACTCTTCTTATATTTTGACGCGTGCCCCATTTTCCTTTCTTATAAGTACCTTTTTATCCTTTTGACAAGTGGCTCTTTTCTTTTATCATAAGAGACCTTTCCCCTTCTCAGCACTGGTACATGCCTCTATTAAAATATGATAAGTGCTCCATTTTCCAACACATGCCACTTGTACATTCTCAACAGTGCCCTTTTCAGCTAAGAAATCATAGAATATACTATTGAATTGACGTGTAGTATAGCACTAGTAGTAATAATAGCCATATATAATAACAAATACGACCGTTTCCCCAACTTTAAAATAAAAATCCTGGTAGGTGAATTCGTTGGATGAGCGCGCTTGCATGCACTCGATCAAAGGTAACATCATTAACAACCACCAAAATCTGGTCTTGTTATTATAGGCCATGTCAAATCGATTCGTAGTTTCTCGTCCGGGTTTTGGGAAATGAGGAGTGGCCGTTTCCATATTTTGTAATAAATATTTTGACAAACTGGCCGCACAAAGCCACAAACAAAATGCTATTTTAGTGGTCTACAACAAAATATTTTGGGTAAAATTAAAACAATTTAAGATGAAATAGATCTATACAGTATAAGGTAAAGAAACAACATCATTATATTTGATTTTTTAACTATAATATATCTAGTCGAGTAGTTTATAGATAGTCTTGAAATAATTACCAAAAAGTTGGCAGATAATAATATTACCAACACCACAATAGAGTATTTTTTGTATATGAGTAGCTGCGATATATAAATCAATCTTATTAGTAGAACATGTATATTGTGCAATGTTTTTATAAAAGCTTTGTTTTTGTAAGGTGGTGTGTGTTTGTTAAGTTAGGTGCGGGTTTGGACATGTGGTTTTCGGAGGCGGTTGTATTTTAATGAATGTGAAAAATATCAAAGCATACCAATTCAGAACAAAGTTTTTTTCTGTATGTCATTGAACAATTGTCTGTTCGGTGGTGTTATTGTAACAATTCAGGTTGCTCGAAAGTATGTATTATAGAAAAAAGTAACAAATTATCTTGACAAAAGCTGCACTCTATACCATTTAAAATCAAAAGGGAGGCCTACATATATCATTCATCACATTAGCAATTATCAAGTTGTTTCTATAACCTAACACAATTATTAGTGACTTGAAAACGAAGAAATACCCCAACTGCACATCTTAATTTGAAGAAAGTGTCAGTTATCTTACCAAAAATATGTTATGTTATTCCTTCAAAATATGAACAAAGTAAGCTGTTGATTACTACGATTGGTTTTCCAGAATCACAAATAATGATGTTGCATCGTGTTCAGAATGCCTCTGCAAGACTTGTGTCCATTGCAATTCCTCAATATGTTCCCATTTTACACCCGTTTCGATTAAGTTACATTGGTCGCCAGTAAAGGCCCGGTCACACAGATGGGACGCATGGGGAACGCACAGCCAGCGCATTGGAAATTTGCAATTTTGGCCAGTGCGTTGTCGTGCGCTCAACTTTTGTCGTAGCTACAGCGAGCTGACACCAAATGCATAGCGTGTTGCTAGCGCGCTGTGCGCATACAGAGCGCATACAGTGCGCATACAGACCGTACCCAGAGCGCACATGATGACAACTTGCACGAATGCACAGCGTGTTGCTAGCGCGCTGGACGAATGGTCCATGCATGTACCGCGTTCTACGACGCACGGCCAGCGCATTGGAAATCGGAAAAGGCCGTGTGCCTAACTTTTGTCATGATTTTGGAAAAGCTAGCGAGCTGACACAAAATGCACAGCGTGTAGCTAGCGCGCTGTGCGTATACAGGGCGTGTGTTCCGCGTATGTCTGGCGCTGGTCTAGCGCGCTCAATGCACGTCTGGCGTGCCTTTGGCGTGTACATTCATGCGTCGAGCTCCGCGCACACTTTTGAGCATGCTCAAAATATCCCGACGCACACAGCGAATGACGACGAATGCATAACGCTGGTCCAGCGTTGGTCCAGCGCGCTCGACGAACGAGTAACGAATGATGACGCACGCCTAGCGAACGACAACACACTGGCCCAAATTGCAAATTTCCAATGCGCTGGTCGTGCGTCCCTCATGCGTCCCCTCTGTGTGACCGGGCCTTAAAGCCAAGAATTGCATTCAAAATAATATTGCTTGTTTAAAAAAACAAAACAACATTATTTGCCTGAAATACTTTCAATGTAATACAATCAATATTCAAATAAGTTACGCAGTGCAAAGGACAATCTGCTTCTAAAGCTTTAACCCAAATTTAAGTAAGTTTTTGAGAAAGCGCTTTCAGTTTTACTGCCCCAAAGGTTTGGAACCACGTAAAACATAAGAAAAAACACATCTGATGCCGTTTTCAAAGCTTTGTTGAAAGACCCATTTGTTTTCAGAGGCTTTTGAGCAATTTATGATTGTGTGATCGTAAAATCGGACGAAAAGCCGGGAATCATTTTTACCTGGCCTTGGTGTGGAAGAATACAAAAGCAGTCCCCTGAAATGAATAACTATGCAAATGGTTCGCGCATAATTGATTCTTTGTGTAGTGCAGTGAGGTAGTAATAAAATCTGTATATTGACACTCGTTTCCATAACTATTCGAGAAATGACATATTTCAATTTCTTTCACTTTGGCATACTGAATAACTGGTACACAATGAAAATCAATCTATCTCTCTCTGTCTCGCAATAGAATTTGAGAAATGCACAATCTCTCACGCCCCCCACTCATTTGGAGCTAAGCCACTGACTTACAACAACTAGTTTATTCCAAAGAGTAGATCTTACAATGAATACAAAACTGAAAACAAGAATGATGAAGTCAATGCTTCTATTTTTTCCTTTTCCCAGGTTTGTAATTGGCTGGCTTTTCAAGTGCATGATTAAAGGGATCGTTTAACAATGTTAAATCTGAGATGCAACGCCCCTACGTGTTATCAATGTTTGTGATATGGTGCTATATTGAAGACCTAAACAAATTGCGCTTCAAAATGATCGAGAAGTGCCTCAAAAAAGTAGAAAACTTTGAGTGACCAGTAATACCATACTCGTTTTCTCCAATAGACTGTAGATTTTCAATCATCAATATCTTGATAATCAGACAGTCGATCGGCTTGTAAGAGTCATGTAGTTCCTGACTGACCTAAAGGGTTATAATTATCATTGCAGCATGAGCTAAATCAAGGTTTTTTTAACGACCTAAGACAAAGTTACCGGATTCCTTTAAGCATAAGGAGTATTAAAACGTGATATTTGCAAGATAGGATGTTCAAAATGATGATGAATTAGTTTACACCCGGTAGCGTTAATAGTGACTACCGATCTCCACTTGAAGGCGCTTCGAATGTATTATTAATCTTTTTATTTTTTAATTAAATGTCTCGACAAAAGGCAAAATGTCATTAATTAAGGCCTTATTTGCATCTTTCCTAAGTTTTGCTTGGGTAGTTGATGCTGGACGAATAACATAAATTATTTTGTTCGGATGATCATATTTATGTCTTACACATTCTATTTCCAATGTGTTCTTAATGTACTTTAAATATACCACTTTCCCTTCTCATAAGTGCTCCTTTTCACCTCTGTTAAGTGCCTCTATTCAAATTTGATAGGTGTCCCTTTTAATATGACAAGCGCCCCTTCCCCCTTCTCATAAGTGCCTCTATTCAAATCTGATGGGTGCAACTTTTCCTTTTAAATAAATGCCTCTTTTCGTTAAAAAAAACACGATGGTCCATCTTTCCCCTTCTAATAAGTGCCCCATTACATAATTAGCTTATGAGTGCCCTTTTAGGTATGAAAACTGCCTCTTTTCCTTTGTAATAACTGTCCATTACCGCTACTTTTAATCCCCTTTCGGTTGCGAATGGTGTCACTTTTCACCTCTCTAATAAATGCCCCTTTTTCTTTGACACGTATCTCTTTTCCTTTTTTAAGTGGACTTTTCCCATTTGACAAGTGCCTCACTTTAATGACTTGTATTCCTTTCATTAATACGAAAAGATTACCTTGCTACTTTTGATAAGTTTATCCCTTTACTTTCTATATAACTCCCCTTTGATAGTGAACTATTCTCTTTATTTCCCATTGTCGCCTACAAAAAGAGTGCTTTTGCGGTCAGATAAAAAGAAAGAAAAGAGAGCCATATCTAGTTTCAATAAATTGGAGCAGCTTAGTGTAGTAAAACGAACCTTATATCTACCACCATGAAGGTAGGTAGTAGCCGAGGAAGCAGAAGGCACACTGCTCTAAAAGTACGAACTGTGCCCCTTTTAGAATATATTCGTGCTCGTTTTCAATGCTATCAAATATGTAAGTCATTTTAATCTAAAATTGTTTCTTTTTCAAACTAAATGTAAAAATTCAAACTAATTGGCATATTCGGAGGCGTATCCGGAGACCTACTAACCCCTGGACATCCACTCCAGATAACCACCCCCAGTCAACTACCCCCTAGGACAACTACCCCTTTTATAGGACAACTACCCACTAGGGCAACCATCCCCTAGGACGACTACGCCTGAATAACAACCGCCAGACAACTACCCCCTAGGACAACTACCCCCGGACAACTACCACCCGGACAACTACCCCTAGACAACTACCCCCTACGACAACCATCCTCTAGGAGAACTATCTCCCGGACAACTATCCTAGGGAATAGTTGTCCTATGGGGGGGGGGGGGGTAGTTCTCCGGGTTGTAGTTTCCCGGAGGTAGTTGTCCTATATTGGGGGGGGGGGGGGGGTAGTTGTCTGAGGGTAGTTGTCCGTAGGGTAGTTGTCCTAGGGGGTAGTTAAATGGGGGTAGTTGTCCGGAGGCAGCTGTCCTAGAGGGTGGTTGCCCTAGGGTTAGTTGTCTCAGAGGGTAGTTGACTGGGGGTGGTTATCCGTGGGTGGATCTCCGGGGGTAGGTGTCTTTTTACACTTAATCTAAACATTCAAACTACGTTGACATAATTGAGGCGTATTCGGACACCTACCCCCTTGACATCCACCCCCTGTCAACAACACCCGAGGACAACTACCCCCGGAACAACTACCCCCGGACAACGACTACCAGACAACTACCCCTAGGACAACTACCCCCTAGGACAACTACCCCCGGACAACTATCCCCAGACAACTAACCCCTAGGACAACTATCCCCTTCGATTTTTCAGGTTGAAAGTTGTCCTAGAGGAGGAATGTAGGGGCTATTTGTCTGGGGGTAGTTGTCCCTGGGGGTAGTCGTCCTAGAGGGTGGTTGCCCTAGGGTTAGTTGTCTCAGGGGGTAGTTGACTGGGGGTGGTTATCCGTGGGTGGATCTCCGGGGGTAGGTGTCTTAGAACCATTTTGAGGATACCATTTGTAGGTGCCCCCTCCTTTTTGTAACGAAGTGTCTTTGTTGTTGGTGCCCACCATTTAAACTATGTTGACATGTTTTGAGGTTATTGTAGGTGCCTCTTTCTTTTTGAAGAAAGTGCCTTCGTTTTTGGTGCACGCCCACTTTAAAAGACGCTCCGCCTTTCCTGCAGTGAAACATTGAAACCCGTCACGAATATGTATCCCTATAATATTTGTTCATGCAAGCGAGGCATTGTTGAATTTCTCTTCATTTTCCTCAACCTGATCGCGTTCAACTAGACTTGTTGACACTGTATGTTAGTACTTCCTTGTAGGCCGCTTCATGTACTGTAGGTCTCTTCGCAACAGGGAGTCGACTTTTGATAACTTACATACTTTCTCAAATAAAGCAACTTAAATTTCATTTGGCGAATGAGCAGATGTCAATGCAAGACACTTCAGAATATGGTTGGAAATGTGATTCGAAAGACTTTTGTTTAAGTTTTTCTTCATTCTCACACAGTTCGAGCCGTTTAAAGAACGTCATACTATACGCATTGCTCAGGATTTTAGTACACGGAATGTTACTACGGAGTACGGACGACAACCTTTAAAGTCTTAACCAGTTGTTCTTAGTTCAACTATTACTCAAGACAGTTTCTTTACATCGATTGATTATACAAACAAAGTGAGTAGTTCAAACAGTTTTTAATATGATATATTTTTAGGTATTAGAAGTGGCCTTTTCACCTCAATTCAGGGGGCTTTGTTATTGTTAGTTAATGTGCGTGCGTTAATGTGAGTGTGGGTTTGAACATGTCGTTTTGGGATGCCGTTGTGTTTCCGTGAATGTGATGAAATCAAGCATAACAATTCAGAACAAATTGAGAAAAAAAATCGTTCCTTATGTCCATATACATGTAAAGTTGTCAGGTTGGTTTATTTGGTGGTGTTTGTTGTTACAATTAAGGTTGTTTGAAGCAAAGTGGGGGGGGGGGGGGGACAAGAGAAAGGGGGGAAACAGACATAGACATTGGTATATACCCCTACATTGTGATTACATTATCACAGATGATATCAATATTTGTTTCACTTTATACACTATACAAGTTATTGCTTAAGCATCATGTATTGCAGTTGGGTGTGATGGTCTGATAATTATTTGCGAGCGAGCGAAGCGAGCAAGGAAAATTGTTAATATTTGTGAGATCGCAGTGCTAAAAATTACATTTTATAAAGATGAAAAAACCCAATCCTGATGGGGTTATAAGCACACTCTCATATCGGAAGACTGAACAGACCTTTGATAAGTAACATAAATATATTATTTATAGATGCGTGCGAGCGTAAGAATAGGAAATGGGCATTTGTCGACGGAAAAGGGGCTCCTATCATATTTTGATAGGGGCATTTATAAGAGGTGAAAGAGGCATTCATGAAAAGGGGGGCAGGTCCCTTATTAAAAAAGAAAAGGGGCACGTATCATTGTTTAAAGGGAAATTATCAAAGGTGAAAAGAGGCACTTATCGCATTTGAAAAGGGGAAATGACCAGATATGAAAAGGGGCTCTTATGTGAATGAAAAAGGGGCACTCATAATAAAGGAAAATGTGCATCAGTTGAAAGAAAACAGGCATCGATCAGATTTGAAAGGGGCATTTATCGGAGGTTAAGGGGGCACTTATCTGAAGCGAAAAAGGAGTAACTTCTTGTACCTGAAAAGGGTCATTTACCAGAGAAGGGGCACTTATGCGAATAGGAAGTGGCTCTTTTTTAATGGGGCACTTATCATTAGGAAAGGGGGCACTTATTAGAAAGGAAAAGGGGCACATGTCAAAATATAAGGTGCGGTTATCCAAGTTAAAACTGGGGTAGTTATTAAAAGGGGAAGGGGCATCTGTTACAAAGGAAAAGGGACACTTGTCAAAGTAAAAGAGGCACCTTTCAGATTTGAATAGGGCAATTATTAGAGGCGAAGGGGGCACTAATCAAAAATGAAAAGAGGCACTTCTCGTACCTGAAACGGAGCACTTACTAGAGACTAAAAAGGGCACTTATGAGAATGGAAAATTGACCCTTATTGCAAAGGAAAAAGGAAACTTGTTGAAAAGTTGAAAAGGGGAAAAGGCACTTTTACAAATTAAAAGGGGCGCTATTTCTATGTTAAGAGTGGCACTTGTTACAAAGTTGAAGGCGCATGTTTCCTATGTAAAAAGGGGCACTTTTCGCGTGCTTGAAAAAGTGTAGGGGGGGCACTGTGCCCCCTTGCCCCCGGGAGGGCCGCCTCTGGTTTGAAGTATAGACACGCATAGTCACGCATTATCTTGCCTATAACCGCACTCTCGACCATTCAATACCAAATGGTAGCCCTACCATTTAGTTTATATTACCTAACATAAAAGCAAACTACTTGACAACGGAGAAATACCCCAAATTTACATTTCATCTTAAATTTTTGGAAGAAATTATCAGTTATCTTACCATAAATATGTTTAAAAAAATTCATAACCAAATATCAAATTCAGTATATGCCCCCAAAATAAGAAAAAGGTAATATGTTAATTACTACGAGTGGCTTGCCAGATTTACAGATAATAAAGTTACATCGTGTTCAGAATGCCTCTGCAAGACTTGTGTACATTGCAATTCCTCAATATGCTCCCAACTTACACCCGTTGTCATTAAGTTACACTAATAGCCAGTGAAGCATAGAATTGCATTTAAAATAATTTGGCCTGCTTGAAACCCTAAAATATTTGTCTGAAATACTTTCGATATACTCATATCCATATTCAAATAAGTTACAGAGCGCGCAGGACAAGCTGCTTCTGAAGCTATACCCAAATTAAAGTAACTCTTCGTGATTGCGCGTTCAGTGGTGCTGCCTCAAAGTTTTGGAACCACTTTGTTGTTGTTGTTGTTGTTGTTGGGTTTATCGGCGCTATCCATCGATTCCGATGACTTCCGCCAGGCTGGGTCTTGCTCTCACTTTTGCTGCTGTACCTTTCTGTGATTCTGATACTTGCCCAGTGTGTGAGAGATAATGACTTACCATGACCATCAACATAGCTCCAACTTATAATTATACTAAGTTGTAAGTAATCCGAAGCTTGTCACGTGATGTCCTTTAATAGGCTTTTAATTACCGTGTTTCACTCATGATCATTTTTCTTGACCCTCCATTCAAATAAGTATATTTTGGTTTCATACCGTATCCAAGCAACCCTGCAACCACCAGCTAAGCATGGGTGTGGGGCAGGGGCGGCGCTAGGTTATTTTGCAAGCGAGGTGAATAGGCGCGGCACGCAGGGGGTTGTGTGAGGGGGATGTGCCCCCCTAAGAAGTTGATTTTTTGTTTTATTGTTGCATAAATGACTCGCTTCGGTGCATACTTTTTGCCAAATTAAAAAGATAAAACATTTTAAGTTCAACTACCAGGAACAAGAAGGCAGGGGGGGGGGGGGAAGGGGTGTCACCATATTTTTCAGAAGGGTTGGTATAGATGAATTTATAAGGTTTAGGAGATACAAGGGATTAATTTGAGTTCTTTCAGTTGGGCGAAAGGTTTTTCATCGTAACCCAATTGAACTGCCGGTAATGTGAATTTAATAATGACGCGTCTAAATCTGATCGCCTGATTTGGCTTGCTTTTTTCCCTCTGTTTTTCTTTCTTTCTCTATCTTTATGTTCTCCCCTCTCCCCCACCTTCCCTTACGTCATATTTTACATTTTTTGGTTCTCTTTCTCTTGGCCTTTCTCTTTCTCGTCTCCTTTCTTCTCTTTTTTTTCCTTTCCTTATCTTTCCCTTTTCGTCTTTCTCCTTCCCTTCCTCTTTTTTTCGAAATGAAAGGAAAAAGGCGCCCCTGAGGGGGGGGGGGGTGGGCAGTATAATGTAGGGTTTCTCCCCGAAGTTCTCGCTGTATTGCCCTCTTGAGCATACCCTACAGCCAAAGCCAACACGCTACACTAAAACTGGCGATTTTCTACCACTTATTATAGAGTTGATTCAGGTTAATGCATACCTAGTTTGTACTTTTATCTGGTTTTAAATCTTGACCAAAATCCCGCATAAAAAACGAAAATTATAATCAGGATTCAGTTCCGAAACCGCTTGTTTGACACAGATGGGACTGATCACTCATGATATCGTGATAAGTTTCAAGCATGTTTTGAGACTTAAATTCAATTCCCCGTTTAATACACTTCAAAGTGGTAATTTTTTTAGATCTACATCTTATATACTACCGAATTAACATTTTTAACATAAAGTAAAATTATAAAATAACAAGAAACCACAACGTGAAGGAGACGGGCACCAAAAGAATGTTTGCGGGGACGAGAAACTGCGAATAATTGTTGCTTGGCCGTAGTACGGAAGAATTCAAAAGCAACAATATGTCCTCTGAAAAGAATAGCTCTGTGAATGGTTCACGCATAATGAATTCATTATGTAGTGCAGTGAGCTGAGGTATCAATCAAATCTTTATATCAACACTCGTTTTCATAACTATTCGAGACATGACATATTTCGATTTCTTTCGCTCTTAGTAAACAGAATATCTGGTACACAGGAACAGTCTCTCTCTCTCTCTCTCTCTCTCTCTCTCTTGCTCTCTTTCTCCCTCCTTCAGGCATCTATTCATTCGTTTTCTCTCACTGTCTCACTTGTATCATTGCCCTTCTCTCTTTCTCTCTCTCTCTCTCTCTCTCTCTCTCACTTAATATTTCTTTTCCCTCTTAGTAAATCTGTTTTTTTCGTTCTCTCTCTCACTCACATTCGCACAAACACTATATCACTTGTTCTTTCTCTCGCTCTTACCCACTCACTCTTTTTTTCCCGCTCTCCCACTCGCTCATTCAATTTTTACACTATCCTTCTCTCTCAATTGATCGCTTTCTTTTATTTATACCTAATAATTTACCAAACTCACTCCCGTTTCACTCCTCTTTTCCCCTCTCTCTCACTTCCATTGACGTACACACTCTGTCGTTATGCTATCCTGCATATCGTGCATGCTGCCGCGGCAGGGGAGGGGGGGTGCAGTGCCCTCTCTCTTTTTCAAGTACCCCAAAAGTGCTCTTTTTTACATAGGAAAAGTGCCCATTTTACTATGACAAGTGCCCCTATTAATATTTTTTAAATGCCCCTTCCCACCTCTGATAAGTGCCCCTTTTACTTTGACACGTACCCCTTTTCCTTTGACAAGTTCCTATTTTCCTTTGCAATAAGTGTCCATTTTACTTTCTCATAAGTGCCTTTTCTATTCTCTAGTAAGTTCCCCTTTTCAGTACGAGAAGAGCCACTTTTCACTTTTGATAAGCGCACCATTCACCTCTGATAATTGCCCTATTCAAATCTGAGAGGTTCCCCTTTCCTTTGAAAAGTTCCCCTTTTCCTTTGTAAAAAGTGCCCCTTTCACTTTTGAAAGCTACCCCTTTTTAACTCGGATAAGCGCACGGAATATTTTCACATGTGCCCCATTTCCTTTTTGATAAGTGCCGCCATTTGAAAAAGAGCACCTTTCCCTCTCATAAATGACCCTTTTCATCTATGAAAATAGTTCCTTTTCATCTATGAAAATAGTTCCATTTCATTCTCATACATGTAGGTGCCCCTTTTCATCTCTTGTAAATGACCCTATTCAATTCAGAGAGATACTCGTTTTACTTTTACAAGTGCCCCTTCCCCTCTTGATAAGTGCTCTTTTCATCTCTTATAAATGCCCATTTTATTTTGACACGTCCCCCTTTTTCTTCCTAATCAATTTTCCTTTTCCTTCTTATACGTGCCCCTTCCCCTTCCTATAATTACCTCTTTTTATCTTTGATAAGTGCCCCGTTTATGTTAACATGTGCCTCTTTTTTCTTTTTAATAAGAGCCACTTCGCCCTTCTCATAAAAGCCCCCTTTCACCTCCGATAAAAGCCCCTATTAAAATCTGATCGATGCCCCTTTTCTTTCAACAAATGCACATTTCCCTTTATCACTAGTGCCCCTTTTTCATCTCATAAGTGCCTCGTTCCATGTATGGATCAGTGCCCCTTTCTAGATGCGATAAGTGCCCATTTTCACATCTGATAATTGCCCTTTCTAAAAATGATATGTGCCCCTTTTTACTTTCTAATAAGAAACCTATCCCTTTTTCATAAATGCCCCTATCAAAATCTGACGGGTGCCTCTTTTCCGTTGACAAATGCCCATTTCCCATTCTCATAAAATCCCTTTACACCCCTGATGCGTGCCTCTTTCTTTAGGTGTAAAAAATGCCCCATTTTCAGCTCTAATAATTAACCTTTGTACTTTGACACGTTTTCCTTTTCTTTTCTAATAAGTTTCTTAACCCTTTTGATAAGTGTCTCCTTTTCCTCTCATCGATAAACGTGCCCCTAATTGCATGCAGCGGAAATGATCTACATAAATTGTGGGCTTCCCAGAAGGAATATGAATGCATCCCTTATATTTACATTGACACACACACACACACGTGCACACACTTCGTTTGAGTGCTTGTGAGTGCGTGAGGGGGGGGGGTACCCCTTTTGTTTATCCGATTGTATATATGACTATGACACTCTCCTTCCTTTGACGTTGGAAAACTCAAATAAATTTCTTGTATAAAAAACAATTATATAAATGTAATGCAACTGAGAGACATTGTACAAATTGAACCCGCCACGAATACATATCTCTATAATAGTAGGCCAGAGCCAAGACGTTGTTATGTCTACTTTTGATACAATGTGGGTAAATGCATGGCATCCATACTAAATCTCTTGAAAAATACTAAGGAATAAGACGTTGGAAGGACACCACACACACTTGTTGTGCTCAACATTTTATAGAATGAAAACAAATCACGATTTCTTTTTTGTTTGCCAAATATGTATTATTTGGAAAACACCTTTCAGTTGTATTATTCCTGAGTTTGAAGTAATACACCTGTCAAATATTCATTTTAAAGTTGAATATAACACAGCAATGGATCAAAGCAACTAGGAGGTATAAGCGTGTGGCAGGTTGCACCCCTCCCTTTCAAGTTATTAACTTGTTCAAGTCACCCTCAATAAAGATAACTGATTTCAGAGAATATAAGAGTGGTAATAAAATTAATGCTTGCAGTGTAGGCCTACCAGACTGATATCATCTATTTTTAAACGAAATTTAGACATTACCAACAAAACAATCCAATAGTGAGGGATATCAACTTGTGAAAGTATAATACCAGTGGGCAAATGCATTAATAAGCAACCAGAAAAGGTTCATGTAGACAAAAAATTCTTTATTTCCTGGTGATCGAAACATACATTTTATGAATATTGATGTCTCCAAACAACATTCATCGTGAAAAACCCATTCCAATATTCTGTGTGAGGAGATCTCGAAAAAACATAATTCTCATTAGTAAATGAAAAACATATTGCTTTTGGTTCTTCATTATTTTGAATCCCTTCCTAGGAGTATCACAGTATTTTTTTTAGATTTTCCGGTAAACCAACTGAATCCTCTCTGCGGGAAACTTAATTCAATGAAACAGAATATCACTGATGCAAAATTTGGTTCTCAAAATGACAGAAAATTTCCGGTCCTGATTTCATACAAACTGTATCAAAATTCACGTTTTTTTTATATAACTGAAAAACAATATCTCTATATTTAGTGCATCCACACAAAACATATTACTATCAATCTAACTTGGAAGCTGGTGTAAAGAAATAAGATTCCTAGGGGAAAAGGGGAAATTTATATCATCAATATGAAGAAAACAATAAGTGGATAGTGAGACAATGACGTCAAAGACCGATAAGTGAGTTGCCAATTTGTCGTGTAATTTTCAAAGTTGTTTATGTCATTAAAAATTCATTACTTTTTTATCAGTTATCCGATTTTGCTCAAACTTGTTTTTGATTGGTTTGTCTGATTTTTCTGCTTCTATCGAAAGTAAGTAATTTTTGGAGTGGTCTTGCCCTTTAATAGTATGAAAAAAAACTGAATTCGAACCCGGGGTCATACCCCTCCCACTCTCTTTCTCTCTCGCAGTACGATCTGAGAAATAGACGTGCCCTCCCCCCTGAAGCTACAATAAAATCAGTAGGCCTAAGTTTTACAATAAACAAAATAAAAATAAAGAACCTGGAAACAACGTGTTGAAGGTAAGCTATTTATATCTATGCAATAAAGAGATAATATTATGTTGATTATTTGGGGCAAAATATAGAGCAATTTCTTTTTTGGTAACCATAAACTGTATTTAAAGTTAGAAGTAAAGTTGTTATACTTGATTTCAGAAAAGAGTGTGGTCACGATAACTTTCAAGTGTAATTCATTAAAGATAGTGATTCCTTTATTTAACATCCACCGGCAAAAATATATTTAACTGGTTATTCGAAACAAGGCAACGTTGCTGAATGCTAGCAACAGTCGGTCGCCATTGCTAATCTTTAATACAACCATGACAGGAGCGGGTCTAGGTTTTTGTTAGGGGGGGGGGGGTCAAATGACGATGCAGAGCAGAGCATCGTAAACGAGGCGCGTAGCGATTTTTGTTGTTGTTGCTATTTTGAACCCCCGTAAGTGGTGTTTTTCTGGCATCTACTAACACAATGGCGACCATAAAAAGCAGTGCATGACAACGTCTTTTTAAATCAAGTTACATGATGGCGTTTTTCTATACACATCACATTTTCACTCGCCAGCCAAAGGGGGGGGGGGGGGGTTTAAACCCCAAACCCCCGTAGATCCACCCCTGCATGATGTGGGAATTTACTTTTTCATCTTGGACCGAACAAAATATAAATCCTGTTACAATTGATTCTGCTTTACTGATTCCACTGTTCGGGAGTTTCAGCAGAGAGAGATAGACAAGATATTCTCATGAGTACCCACGATGAATTATCATTATTATTTTTTCATCGTCACTTCCATGGTAGTTAAAAATATTTTTATGATAATAACCGACATTTTTAATTATACATTTTTTATTAAATGTCTTGAAAATGTAAAATGTTTCATAATTTGTTTCATCGTCTTGGAGTTTACCCTTATTTGCACCTGCCACGTGTGTAGCCTAGTTAGTTGGTACAAGGGGATTGACATGAAAAAAAAATGAAAACAAACTTGTGCAAATGATCAAATTTATGTCTTATTCATTCTACTTTCAACTTTTCATATATGTTCTGAATATTCCACTGTTCGAAGGATTTAACAGAGAAAGAGATAGAAAGAGCGAGAAAGAAGAAGAAAGAGATATAGAGATAGAGAGAGAGCGAGAGAGAGGAAGAAGTGAATATTGTCACGATTATTATTGTTCTGCTACAATGCTCTTCGAATAACTTTATGACAATAAGCGACATTGTGGTCCCTTTTTTCCCTCATGTTTTGTCACATGGAAATCGCATGGCAGATTAGTTCATCAGTACCAGGTTGAGTAATTTGAAAGAACTCTGAATTTGAGCCCCGGGCCATACCCCTACACCTTCTCTCTCTCTCTCTCTCTCTCTCTCTCTCTTTCGCAATGCAAGAGGGGAAAAGAGGCACGTGCCCTTTTGCCCCCCCCTGAACTGCCCATCTGATTTACAACTTCATCTAGTTTATTGCAGACAGTAGCTCTTATAACAGAAATGGAAACAAAGTGAAGATAAAGCACATGTTTTTCAATGTTTTTCAAAGTTTTTCATGTCATTAAAAATTCATAACTTTCATATTAGTTATCTGATTTTGCTAAAACTATTTTTGATTGGTTTGTCTGATTGTTGTGGTTCTATTGAAAGTAAGTTATTTTTGGAGTGGACTTGGGCTTTAACATACTATAATATGAATATATTCCATAGCATAATGTAGATATCATGACATACATAGATTGCATAATATACTCAATATATCAATGAAACAATAATATGAGACAAGAACTTGATATTAGCAATGTATAACGATGTAGAGGTGTTAACAAACGTATTATGCCCGTTATAAGAATTGTTCTATTATTAGTAGTAGTATTATTATGTATCGGACTAATTGCATGAGAGGAACAAAGGAAACGTTAAGTACGGCAGTTCATTTTCTTATGTTTGTTGTGAAATTCCGAAACACAGGTCAGCTTACATCAATTGGAGAAGCCATCACACCCCAGCTTTTGAGTGTTGTTGATGATCTTCAGGTACACCACTGAGAGGGTCTGGAAAGTTTCATCAGAAAGAAGCAGAGAATCTGTCACTTCATTCTAGACCGACTAGATGTGTATGCCGGTATTAATTGTTCGAAACGAAGCAGAAAGAGAGAGAGAGAAAAAAAATCAATATTGTCAGTGTCATCTGCTGGGAGGAATTTCCATAGTGTCGAGTCCCTGTAACAACACGCCCTCACCTAGAGAACTTCTTCAATCAAGGTGATCTTCCAAAGGTATACACAAAGATGTCGATCGAAGGAATCTCGCTTGAGAGCTCACGTGAGTACATTCGCAAGTTCTTTGCTTCGAATCCTTGTAAAGGACAAGGTTTGACGGATTACCTTGATGAACAACCACTTATTGATGAACTTGTCAAGACACCCCAATTTTGTCTCTTGATCTGTCACGTATGGAGTGAGGGTCTACTGGACAGCGGTACTACAACTCAAACAGAATTGCTGGACAGCATGAATGTTTTTTTCATGCAACGTGCAAACGCCCAATCAAAGTCAAGAGAGAAAATCACACCCAAACAGTTAAAGGAAATAATTTCTCAACTAGGAAAAGTTGCTCTAACTGGTCTGCTTGACGATGCTGAAAAAATAGTCTTCACGCCTCATGATTTCCGAAAAGTTCCCGCCATCCTTGAAAAAGCATGTGAGCTTGGGATAGTATCCAAGACAACTGTTACATCTCCACGACCACCTCGGTCCAACGAAATCACTTCCACTACCATTGAGTTTTATCACAAGTTCGCACAAGAACACTCGGCTGTGAAATTCCTCGCTAATCAAACATACCACTTTCTGTCGCGTTGGAAGACTTCTAAGTTGGACAGACTGCTGTGCAAAATCAAAGCAAACATCGGTGACTACGAGAATCTTATCCGATTCGCTGCTGGTACGGATAACAACATATATGTACGAATAATGGAGTTGCTCCTTTCCAATAGCTCTTTGGATGAGAGCGAGCGATATCGCATTTTCCTTGACTGCTCATCAGAGACCGTGGGTGCTGAAGGAAATGTGTCTTCGTTGGTTCAAAGATGCGTGGCTACACAGAGTATTGTTCTAAGATCACCAACTGTCTACACCGTCGTTGGGATGCAAAATCTTCCAAAGGAACTGAAACATGAGGTAGGCACATTTTTATTTCACAAAATGTCTTTTTGTCTTGTTTAAGTTTTCATTTTTCTGCCATAACTATAACTCAAAGAGTTTTTATTTGTATTTATTTACTACTTATATCTAACGACATAATTATTGATAAATCAAACTGCATAATATAATGATCAAGACGCATGACGCTTCATCTTTATCATTTCATGTTTGCCCAAGTACGGCTTCAATCAAAGTACTGCATTCAAGAAATAAGAAAAAATAATACACAAAAATAACAAATAATATGATAGGTTTTTGGGCAGGCCTATTTATATAGAGAAAAAGACGAGATGATGTCAATAAAAACATGTAGCATATGTTAAATAAAGGATCTGTACAATTATCATCGAAGGAAATAAATCTAACCGTAGTGCCACTGAGAAAATTACTCATGCTTTAATTTCTTCTCTTGGATTTTGGTAATGGCCTTTTGTTTAGTTCGCCTCACAACCTACTCGCAAAATTAAAAAGATTACAGAATGCTGCTGCTCGTGTCGTGACCCTGTCCAACAGGTACAGTCACATCACACCAGTCCTCAAATCACTCCATTGGTTGTCCGTAGAAAAACGTGTTATTTTCAAGATTATTTTGCTATTATTTCACTGTATACATGGCTCTGCTCCGCAGTATAACATCGGCTTGATTAAGCATTACTTTCCTTTTTAATAGACAGCTACGTTCTCAAAACTCTGGCTTACTTGTTACTCCTAGGGTTAAAACAAAGTGGGGGAGCGAACCTTCGCTCATGCTGGGCCTTCATTATGGAATACTCTCCCTCAATGGATTAAGAATAGCAGTTCTGCTGAAGTGTTAAAAAAACAATCTTAAGAAATATCTGTTTAATTTAGCTTATAATTGATTACCATAACATTTCATGTCTGTACCTTTACTATCGCCTTTTGTATAAATGTATCATGCATGTATTTCATCTCTTGCACAAGCTGCGCCTTGAGCATTTGACTGTCAAGTGGAATTGGCGCCTTATAAATCATATGTATTATTATTATTATTATTATTATTATCATTATTATTATTATGAATGTAAAGGTGTTGGGGAGGGAGCTTCCATTACGAAGCGAATATTCTCGGATAACGTCATGTCACAGTCTCGATTGATTTCATTTTTACCATATATGGACATAATCATAAATCATTCACTCACTCCTCCCCCCTCTCTCTCTCTCTCTCTCGGTCTATCGTTCCCCCTCTCTCTCTCTGTCTGGCTAACATTCTCTATCTGAACACCAGGTGAGGACAGTAACATTCGAGGGGTCTACTCTAACTACCAACGTGACGAGTGGACTATGGTCCTGCCTCGGATCCTTCACCGCACTGAACCATCTCACTATTTCAGACTCTTCTCTCAGTTTCTCTCCATCTCCTCCTAAGCTTCTCTCCGTCACAAAGCTATCAGCAGAGAGATTGACATCAGAGAGTTACGAAGGAGTGCTCTCATCGGTACCTGGTGTGAAGGAGATCGAGGTCTCTGTCGATGTTGCAGAGACGAGCAGCGTCCATGAGATCGCCACCGCCTCAAGTCCTATGAGTCAGACCAAGGCTCGGAATGAACCACTCTTTGTTCTTATCAGACTACACGCCTGCCCATCACTCACTACAGACAGAAAGACTGAGTCGGGAGAGGCAATTGGAGGGCTTAATCTTACATACGAAGACCAAACCCCTAAACAACAGCGGCTGCATGTGTCCGGGATGAAGGGCAGAGACGAAAAGGCCATTGTCGACCTGTTTGTCAAGACTAAAGAACTAACGAACTTGAATTCGGGGTACGTAGATCTAGATCTAGATCTTAATACATGTATGTACATATCTTTGTGTTCATGTCGTTTTTTAAGACAACATGGACATACAATGATATTGTATTAATGTTGATATCCTAATTATTATGACTTTATTATCATTATCATTTGTTGGTTACTGTTAGTATTATTGTTTTGATAATCATCGTTATTATCTCTATGCAGATCAGAGGGCACAAACGGTTCACTTAGTTTCTTTATTGTTTAATATTATTTCCCACAAATAGATTTTTCTCACATTCTTACCCTCAATTCCTTTTTTCAAATAGCGTATTCAGGAGTGGAGATGGTTCTCTAAACGACAGAGACGCCGCCCAGGTGAGTATTCGTTTGCATTACCGGTGCTAGGCAGAAATAATTGTCTGATTTGGGTCATTCTTTAATCAAACTGACATTTGACAACCTGTATAGAGACCTATACCGGTGCATGCCTTTCGCTTATAAATATTTGGCAAATTCATATCCTCTGCCTTGAAAGAAATCGAACAGAATAGCATTGTAAGGTTTTAGGAGATAATTTAATAATTTACCTGCTTATTAATTTCAGTTGTGCATTTAAGCCTATTTAATTTCAACTTCACTCTTGTGAAATCTCCCCATATTTAGTGTAAAATATTTATCTCGATGCCTATGGAAGTGACAAGTTCGTCTGTTTGAATTTTATTGCAGAATACTAGGCTTGAGATACAGCAGTGCGAGCTATCTGCTGAGATGACCCACACGTTGTGGTCCTGCCTCAAATCCTTCACCTCGCTGAACCATCTCACCATCTCAGACTCCTCTCTCAGTTTCCCTCCATCTCCTCCTGAGCTTCCATCCATCACAAAGCTATCAGCAGAGAGATTGACATCAGAGAGCTACGAAGGAGTGCTCTCATCGGTACCTGGTGTGAAGGAGATCGAGGTCTCTGTCGATGTTGCAGAGACGAGCAGCGTCCATGAGATCGCCACCGCCTCAAGTCCTATGAGTCAGACCAAGGCTCGGAATGAACCACTCTTTGTTCTTATCAGACTACACGCCTGCCCATCACTCACTACAGACAGAAAGACTGAGTCGGGAGAGGCATTTGGAGGGCTTAATCTTACATACGAAGACCAAACCCCTAAACAACAGCGGCTGCATGTGTCCGGGATGAAGGGCAGAGACGAAAAGGCCATTGTCGACCTGTTTGTCAAGACTAAAGAACTAACGAACTTGAATTCGGGGTACGTAGATCTAGATCTAGATCTTAACACATGTATGTATATAACTTTGTGTTCATGTCGTTTTTTAAGACGACATGGACACAAATTGATATTTCATAATATATCACTATTGATGATCTTTTTATTATTGATAGGCCTATCATAATTATAATGACTATATGGTTATCATTTTTTTTGTTATCGTTAGTATTATGGTTTTCATAATCATCTGTATTACCTCTGTGCAGATCAGAGGGCACGTACGGTTCACTTGTATTCTTTGTTAATTTAATATTAATTCCACAAAATTGATTTCATCACATTTTTGCCCTCATTCCTTTTTTCTAAAAGCGTATATAGGAGTGGAGATGGTTTTCTAAACGACAGAGAAGCCGTCCAGGTGAGTAGACTTTTGCATTACCGGTGCTAGGCAGAAATAACCGTCTGATATGGGTCATTCTTTAATAAAACTTACATTTTTAAAAATGTCGACCTGTATAAGGGCTGTCAGAGGAGCCGGATGTAATCTCAGCGGAACAACTATCGAAATCAGAGACTGAAGCTTTCGGTCTATACCAGTGCATGCCTTTCGCTTATAAATATTTAGCAAATTCATATCCTCTGCCTTGAAGGAAATCGCAACAAAATAGCATTGTATGTTTTTAGAACATAATTGAATAATTTACCTGTTTATTAATTTCCGTTGTGCATTTAAGCCTATTTAATTTCAACTTCACTCTTGTGAAATCTCCCATATTTATTGTTAAATGTTTATCTCGATGCCTATGGAAGTGACAAGTTCGTCTGTTTGAATTTCATTGCAGAATACTAGGCTTGGGATACAGCAGTGCGCGCTATCTGCTGAGATGATCAACAAGTTGTGGTCCTGCCTCAAATCCTTCACCTCGCTGAACCAACTTACCATTTCCGACTCCTCTCTCAATTTCTCTCCATCTCCTCCTGAGCTTCTATCCGTCACAAAGCTATCAGCAGAGAGCTTGACATCAGAGAGCTACGAAGGAGTGCTCGCATCGTTATCTGGTGTGAGAGAGATCGAGGTCTCTATCGATGATGCAGAGACGAGCCGCGTTCATGAGATCACCACCGCCTTCAGGCCTATGAGTCAGACCAAGACTAGGGATGCACAACTCTTTGTTCATATCAGACTTCACGCCTGTTCAACACTCAGAACAGACAGGGAGATTGATACAGGAGAGTCATTAGGAGGACTCAGTCTTCTATTTGGAGACCCAACCAGGAACCAACAGCGGCTGTATGTGTCCGGGGTGAAGGGCAGAGACGAAAAAGCCATGGTCGACCTGTTTGTCAAAACTAAACAACTAACGTACTTGAATTCGGGGTACGTATATCTAAATCTATATCTTAATACATGTATGTACATATCTTTGTGTTTATGTCGTTTTTTTAAGACGACATGGACACAAATTGATATTTCATATTATACAACGCCTACTAAGATTCTTGCAACCTCATTGGTCAATTCTTGATCACATGACATGCGCTAAAAGTACTGTTGAACGGCAACATTCTCCAGCCGTGCAATTCCATTTGATCCTTTCACACCATTGCACGCTGACGTCACTAACGATGTACAAAGTATATGGTGAGGTAAAGGCCCTTTCACACTTTCACGGATCGCATCATGGATCATCCCGGATCGTCGCTCCGGGATCATCCGTGTTATCTCCGGTATTACCGTGTATACACCGGGGAGGCATCCGGGGTGATCCTTGGCGTACCTGCATATCCGGGGAAAAAATTAAGCTTGCTTAATTTTTCATCCCGGAGTTCACGGATGAAAAATAATCAGTCCTCTTCCCTGTAGGCACCGTGTACCTCCCTGTACCTCCGTGTAGCCGCCGAATACATCCGGGACAGTCCGTGTAGACACCGGGAGGTCCGTATTAACACCGGTTTCATCCGGGTTTGAAATTCCGTATATTTTGCCGAGAAGGTAAATGATCAAATGAGGGCCTACAAGCTCAAGTCACCCGTCAACATTCCGGAGATATCCAAATAGACAACGTACACCTCCGTGTAAGGACCGTAAAAGTACCCAGTAGCCTCCGTGCTCTTCCTTGAAATCCGTGTTAGCTCCGTATGCGTTTCCGGCGTGGTCCGCGTTGCTACCTTGTCTGTCCGTGGAGACACCGTACTTGCCCGTGTATACACCCAGTTCGGAACGTATCCACAACGGCATCGAGAAGAAATCGTGGTGTCGCACGCCGGAACACCCCGGATTAAGATCCGGGATGATCCGTGATGCGATCCGTGAAAGTGTAAAAGGGCCTTAAGTAACGTCACCGTGCAATGGTGCGAATGGATCAAACTAGATTGCACTCCGCGTCAAACATAAAGCTTAAGGCCCTTTAACACTTTCACGGATCGCATCACGGATCATCCCGGATCGTCGCTCCGGGATCATCCATGTTATCTCCGGCATTACCGTGTATACACCGGGGAGGCATCCGGCGTGATCCTTGGCGTACCTGCATATCCGGGGAAAAATTAAGCTTGCTTGCTTAATTTTTCATCCCGGAGTTCACGGATGAAAAACAATCCGTCCTCTTCCCTGTAGGCACCATGTACATCCGTGTACCTCCGTGTAGCCGCCGAATACATCCGGGACAGTCCGTGTAGACACCGGGAGGTCCATATTAACACCGGTTTCATCCGGGTTTGAAATTCCGTATATATTGCCGAGAAGGTAAATGATCAAATGAGCGCCTACAAGCTCAAGTCACCCGTCAACATTCCGGAGATATCCCAATAGACAACGTACACCTCCGTGTAAGGACCGTAAAAGTACCCAGTAGCCTCCGTGCTCTTCCTTGAAATCCGTGTTAGCTCCGTATGCGTTTCCGGCGTGGTCCGCGTTGCTACCTTGTCTGTCCGGGGAGACACCGTACTTGCCCGTGTATACACCCAGTTCGGAACGTATCCACATCGGCATCGAGAAGAAATCGTGGTGTCGCACGCCGGAACACCCGGGATGATCCGTGATGCGATCCGTGAAAGTGTAAAAGGGCCTTAAGTATGCGCATGGTATGTTGCCTGTTTAATAGTGCGAGCTCACTATCGGCAATTTCATTATATAATATTAATGACTGCTTTGAGAGAAATAGTTGTTTTTATACGCTCAAGGGAAGGTTGGAATTATGCTATTGCCCGAGGCGTGCCAAGGGCAATAGCCCAATTGTAACCTTCCCGAGAGCGTATAAAAGCAACTATTAATATTAAAGCAGTCATTAATACTTTTATATGCCGAAAAAAAATATAAAAAATATTTAAAAAAAAAGAAAAAAAAAACTTTTGTCGAAGATGGGATTCGATCTCTTGCGTAAAGAAGGTGATTTTACTAAAATCACCGCCTAGAACCGCTCGGCCATCGCGCTCTGTTACCTTAATGAGCAGTTTTCTCTAATATAAACATTAAAATGAATTGAAACGGCTTCGCGTGGTGGATGCTTCGCGGCTGCTCCATTAAACGGCCCCTTCTTTTACTTTTGCAATGCATATTGGCACGAACTTAGATCAAGATCTATCGGCAGATGTTTTTTTTTTGTTTTTGGAAGTTTATTTTCGTCTTCATGTCAACAATGCAAGATAAAAATTGTCGGTAAGATCGATCGAGATTCAATTGTATTGAAATTACCGACCAATTCTTCGCACACGTACGGTATCCTCGATCGCTCAGACCATTTTTTAACATGTAAACCTATGGGGTAACTATGGAGACTGAACTATTTTCCCGGTAATCATGGTTACTGGGATTCTAGAACTGTTTTAACCATGGTTACTGGGAATTTTACAGAAATAGTTAAAGTTTATGAATGCAATTTCGACCAATCAGATGGCTGGATTTCTTAAGTGAGGTATATAAAACAAAATATAAAACGCTGAGCTTTAGGCCTAGTTTAAACTGTTCATTAAACAATAATTTGTTTTAAGCCCGTTAATTAACGTCCAAGGTGTTGTATATAAAAACAAATAGTAAATGGCCTTTATTCGTGCAATGGAACAAGATTTTGCATTCTGTGAAAGATGAGACGCTCTATTCAACTCGGAGGCGCCTCGTTGGATAGAACGTCTCTTATCTTTTACCTCGTGCAAAATATTGTACAATTGCACTCATGGTCATTCACTATTTGTATAATATATCACTCTTGATGATCTTATTGTTATTGATAGGTCTATCATAATTATAATGACTATATGATTATCATTTTTTGTAGTTATCATTATAATGTATTATGGTTTTCATAATCATCTTTATTACCTGTGCATGTGCAGACCAGAGGGCACGTACGGTTCACTTGTTTTTTGTTATCAATTTAATATTATTTCCACGAAATTTAATTTTATCACATTCTTACCCTCATTCCTTTTTTTCTAAAAGCGTATATAGGAGTGGAAATGATTCTCAAAACGACACAGACGCGGTCCAGGTGAGTAGACTTTTGCATTACCGGTGCTAGGCAGAAATAACCGTCTAGTATGGATCATTACTTAATAAAACTGACATTTGTCAGCCTGTATAGAGCTGCTCAGAGGAGCCGGATGTAATTTCAGCGGAACAACTGTCGACTGTCGATATCAAAGTCTGAAGATTTCGGTCTATACCGGTGCATGCCTTTCGCTTATAAATATTTAGCAAATTCATATCCTCTGCCTTGAAGGAAATCGCAACAAAATAGCATTGTATGTTTTTAGAACATAATTGAATAATTTACCTGTTTATTAATTTCAGTTGTGCAATTAAGCCTATTTAATTTCAACTTCTCTCGATATTTAGTGTTAAATATCTATCTCGATGCCTATGGAAGTGACAAATGGTATTTTTTATTTCATTTCAGAATACTAGGCTTGGGATACAGCAGTGCGATCTATCTGCTGAGATGACCAAGAAGTTGTGGTCCTGCCTCAAATCCTTCACCTCGCTGAACCATCTCACCATTTCAGACTCCTCTCTGAGTTTCCCTCCACCTCCTCCTGAGCTTCCATCCATCACGCAGCTATCAGCCAGGAGAGTGACGTCACAAAGCTATGAAGGTCTGCTCTCATCGCTCCCTGGCTTGAGAGATATCGATATCACTATCGATGATGCAGAGAGAGACATACCTCATATCACGGCTTGTCTTCGTCGGACCGGAGGACAGCAGCTCAATTACATCAGACTTGAAGCACCGGTATTACTCCCTTCAGAAAAGAAGAGTGTATCGAGAGAGACGATAAGAGGACTTGGTCGTCTGATCAGAGAACACACCAAGAACCTCCAATGGCTTTGTCTGTCCAGAGTGAAGTGCAGTGTGGAGGAAGACTGGGTTAAACTCGTCGAGTCTTGCACACAAGTGAAGACGATCAATCATCTATTGTGAGTTTATTGTACAAATCTCGAGTCAGTCAATAATATTTGATATTGATATTAATAATAATGATAAAAAGACAATAAAAATAATGATGATATTAATATTTATAATAATATAAAATATCAATAATAATAATCTGAATAGTTTTAGTAATAATGATGATGATGATAGCCATTTAAATGATGATACAAATGACAATAAAAATAGCAACCATAATAGGTGTAACTTATAATACTAAAAATAAAAAGTTAATTATGATCATAACGCTTTCATGCACAACAGAGCCCCGTCTTACAAAAAGTTGATATCAATCGCAACTCATTTGCGATTGATATCAATCGCAAGTATGTACATAAGAGATAGGAGACTGCCAACTTGCGATAGTTTGGAGGACTTACGATTGACTCTTAATTCGTATTTGTTTGCAATTATTTCAAAATATTTTCACTTCATTTAAAACATCGTTCATGTAAAATCCGTAGGTATAAAGAATTATTGAGAGCCTGCCAGCTGGAAACCTCTTTATGAAATTCCAGATGATGTGAATTATTAAAAGCTAGAAAGGGGGTATGAATGTCATTATGTTTAATATAGGTTTAATTTCACACCCAAAATGGGGCGGAAATATATCAAAACAATCTTTTAACAGTCGGCATGCTGCATTCCATATGTTCGACTGGTTTATTTTGCTTCTGTTCATCACATAAGCCCTACTCTTTTTCTCACCTATCTAAACGACCTACTGAAATCATCAAGTAAGGATTGTTTGTAGCTTCTTTTCCATTGGGAAAATCTCGTATTTATTTAGTAATTACATCTGAGAATCTCACATTTAGTCACTGGTTTGATGCCATTGAAATAACTATTAAAACATTGAAAAAGGATCTTGTATTTTGTATTGTCATGCCAAGACGTTAGTCTGTAAAAAACACTATAATTATTGAAGGGTCAGTCTAGATGAAAGATCATGTCTTAAAAAGTGCATGTTGCCACATTTGTTGGAAATCGTATTGATGGGCATTTTACTTCTGTTGATCATATCAACACTTCGTGTATTACACTTCGCTAAAAAGTATGAATTTTATGTACGGAGCGAGACATTTTGTTCCTAAGAAGATAGGCCTACTTTTATTATGATATCTTTCATTGATCGAAACACATAGGCCTATATAAAAAATGATCTAAAAGTGTGAGGAGGAACATCTGTTGCAAGCATAATTGTGTTAGTACAAAAGATGACATTGGACTCCATCTTACATACAAGATAAAGAGAAGCAGAAATGTATATATTCGAAGGCAGAAACATGTGGTACAAAACTAAATTAATGTATATTGGGGGAAATGAGTATGGTATAGCCGGTCACCCAAAGATTTTTACTTTTTTGAAACACTTCATGATCATTTTATATCGCAATTTGTTTAGGGCTGCAATATTACACCATATCACATACACTGATAACACGTAGGGCCATGCATCTAAAATGTGTACAACTTGAAACATTTCTAATTAACACCTTTAAAGCCGCCGTTCCCATGCATTGTTAACAAACTTTATAACTCTTGCAATCCTCTTTAACGCAATTTTACACTTTATTAATTTGTTGCAGGCTTCTTGAATGTGGTACAAGCAGAAGACCAGGACGTGACAACATTGGTCTTTTTAAGACAAAGGAGTCAGTCAGGGTGATTCCTTTACATGTAAGTTACCTACTAGGTATATAAATATATATATCGCTACAGGTATGCAAGTTTTATATCATTGGAAAGTGTAACATAGATTTATTGCATCGACGTCCTCTCTCTATGCCTTTTTTTCGTTCGAGTTCCGAATTCTTATTCTTCCTACATTCAAATCCCATTCGTTTTGCACGCAATGCTTGCCAGCCCTATCCAGGCCCCCTCCTCTATCCCGATTCTCTTCAAACGCCGTAGGCATAATAATTGGCATCACGTCAAGGCCACTGAACTATCAGTCTTCCAAAATCAGTAATGCGTGATTGTCCAGGCTCCATTTTCTTTGTTTTGGGGCCCCTTTTGATGCCTTTGTTTTGCCTATCGGCAGCCATCTCCACTGTCGTAGATGCTACAGACTTCTATCAAATCTATCCAGACAGTCGAAGAAATGCTCTTTCACCAGAGACGCATACATGCCCTTTAAAGGGATCGTTTAACAATGTTAAATCTGAGCTACACGGCCCTACGTGTTATCAGTGTCTGTGATATGATGTAATGGTGTAATATTGAAGCCCTAACAAATTTTGCTTAAAAATGATCAAGAAGTGCATCAAAAAAATAAAACATATTAGATACATTAAGATATACTCTTTCCAGCCAACTAAAAACAAAAAGACCTTACCACTGGCTGACTTTGCGAAAATTGCTGTTGAAAATCATGCTTTTCCGAAAAATTCTGACGTAACTTCGACTTCGGCAGACATGTGTATCCAGATACTTGACGAATGTCTGCTAAGTTTCATAAAATTGTTATGACGTCATCGCAAAATTATCGCCCAAAAGTCTGAATTCACTTCGCGTTTATACAGTGCGTTACATGCTTACTGAATTGCTAGCCGATATGGCAGCTTTGTCGAATTGACCGCAATGAAAAACCTAATCTAATAATATCAAACACAGTGTATGTTAAACCAGAAAGTTTTGGGAAAAATCGGAAGGTAGGTCACACCACGGAATCTTTTAAAATGACTTAAATCACTCGTGTATTTTATTGTATTGTATTTATTAAACTTCATTGATGTACATCAACATTCTGTTTATAAACATATAATCACTTTACAATGTAATGTAACAATCAATATTTTGTTTGGGAACATATAGGTCATATAAGTCAATTTACAATGCAATGTAACATATAAATATTCTGTAAACATATATAACGTATAAATCAATTTACGTGAGTGGCCGTCCATACACCATTTTGTTAGTTCTTGGTACGCGTTTCATGCTTTTCTTTCTGCTGTCCTATTTCCTTTTTGCTCTACGCTATAGAATAAGAAACACGGGTATTAATGCATGCATATTGCTCTCATGCGATTGAAGTTTTAGTTTGAATTTATATCATGTTTACACCCTGTCTGAAATAAAGTGGCAAGAGTTTATTATAGTATAAAAAATAATACAGAGCAGTGAGAGCATATTAAAGTAAGAATTACCCACACAAGGTACCTTTGGAAAAGTCTGATAGGCCCGAGGAGATAGCCGAGGGTCTTTGGACTTTCGAATGTACCGAGGGTGGGTAATTTCATTAATGCCCGAAAAAAATGATGTGTATTATTTGTTTTATAACATGATTTTTACTAATGACCGGTCATTGGTAAAACAAAAATTGCCGGGTCATGCACGTGTACGTTCTCTACCAATCATTTGATTATGATCCGCATCATCATCTTATAATATATTATATTGAACAATTATGATGGGGGCTTTATGGATCGGATGTAGGTGATGCATGTACATGTTAATTACGAAATTATAGAATTATCTTTGCGATGACCCTACATTGTTATGCCTCCGACTACCGGATCCCCTCCCCCTCTCCGCCATAGATATACGATATATCAAGCAATAGACAGTTTGCCTGTCTTAATTAAAATATCAACCGTTTTTAAATGTATGCAAAAGAGAGATTGTTTTATTGGCCGTGATATATATACATAACTATGATAACACGACAGACACCGGAAAGCTTGGCTTTTATTACATAACGTAAGGAGCATTTTAGGTCAAACATGTGCACAGAGAAGAATTTCCTTTTCTTTTGTGAGAAAGAGTTTTAATAAATCAACAGGTATAGCCCTATTATATGAAAAGGTGGAAAACAAGAGGTGTTGATTTTTTCGGTTAAATTATAAATGTCTTGTTAATAGACCAAGGTGCTTTCTTTAAGATACTACCCATTTATAAAAGTACTTTCTAATTCCAGGATAATGGTGAACTCCTCGTAAAGAAATGCCAGTTATCATTTGAGATGACTGCCAGGGTGTGGTCCTGTCTCAGATCCTTCCCCTCAGTGAACCATCTCTACATCTCGGACTCCTCCGTCAGTTTCCCTCCATCTCGTCTTAAGCTTCCATCCGTCACAAAGCTAACAGCTAAGAGAGTGACTGAACTAAGCTACGAAGATCTGCTCTCATCGCTTCCTGGCTTGAGGGATATTGATATCACTATGGATGATGCAGAGAGAGACATACCTCAGATCACGGCTGGCCTTAGTCGGATCGAAAGACAGCAGCTCACGCAAATCACCATTACAGCACTGTTATCAAAGAAGAAGAGCGTATTAAGTGAGACGATGAATATTGGAAGGTGAGTTTATAATACAAATCTTGAGTCAGTATATATCATAATTATGTGATAATAACTGACTTAGATGCATAGCACAGTGTGTCCCCTTGCTCCCCTACCAGAAATCCTGCTCAATTCTGATCTGCCCGGGGCTTTTTGCTTTGCCTCTTGTGAGGGTAATCCCATATCACACTGAACTTGGTCCTTCCATCTCGTTGGAGGGCGTCCCCGAGGTATGCGTGCATCAAAGTCATTATCATATAGTAGGCGGTGATGTGGCATGCGTACAAATTGGCCAAACCATTTCAAGCGACGTTTGGTTATTTCCTTGCATGTGGTGCTTGGGATGTCAGACTGTCTTATCTCTTCGTTCCTCATTTTTTCCATAAGGTGAACTCTAAGGAAAGTCGTGAGACACCTAATTGCAAATACCTCATGTGATAATAATGACAGTTATAATACACATAATGATTATAATGATTATGATAATACATGTATTAATGATATTAAAAATTATAATATCTTTAATTGTATTATTGATAATAATGATGACAAAAATGATTTTGATAAAAAGCGGTCTGAATGTCATCATGCTAATTAAACTATTATTTGTGCCGGAAATATACTAAAACAAATTCCATAACAATCATCCTGCTATGCTCAACTGGTTTATTCATATTCATCAAAATGGGCCCTAATTATTTTCTGATCTTCTTAAATGACCGGCTGAAATCATGAAGTCGAGATTGCTTTTCTTTCCACCGGAAGTTTCTTGTTTTGATTCAGTAGAAACATTTGAGAATCTCCCAATGTAATCAATGGTTTGATGCCAATGAGACAACTGTCAACATAAAGTTTAACAAAAACAACACTTTTCATTGTCATGCCAAGACGTTAGTCTGTTAATCATTATTCATATTGGAAGCTCAGCCTCAATGAATTCGCATTTATTTCATTCTCGCTTAAAAAGTACATTGATACAAAAGATACAAGATAATTCATAAACAAATTTATAACATGAAATGGGGAACTACATAAATATAGCCCTTAGGCCTTGAACAAACGTAGTTCCCAAAGCATTCATAGCATAATGTAAAGCAAAAATTAAAAAAAAAACATAAATACAAAAGAAAGAAGAAAAAAGACATATAACACAAATATAAACATAAGATAAATAACTATACATATTTTAGATAAAGAAACTGCTTCAACTTTTTTGAAGGAATTATTGTACTTGCATTTAGAAACATCTTTGGGGATGGAGTTCCAAATCACCGGTTTCAATACCTTATTTGTTTTTACTGGCGATAATTGAAAAGAAACCTTAAACCGGTTATTGTGATTGTGTATCTGGTAATTAAGAGTGAACATCTGAAAAATATTAACGGGTAACTTATTTTGAAAGTGAAAGAAACCAAGGAGGGCAATGGAGTAATATATAGTAAAAATCAAGTATTAAGAGATTTCAATTTTGTAAACAGTGGGGCAGAATGAGCACGATAATGACATCCCAGGCATATGCGAAGGTTTTTTTTTTGCAATTCAAATAATTTATCTAATTTAGTTCGACTACAATAATCCCCAAACAGCAACACACTATAAATTTAAATATGAGAGCATGAATATAATGCTGAAGGTGGAAGCGAGTCTTTTGATCTGTAAAACATACCAATACATTTAGATACCTTTTGAGTGACTTTATTGGCATGAGTGACCCATTGCATATTATAATCAATATAAACACCAAGAACATTAACACTTTAAACCTTATTTAATGGAACCTCATCTATTTTTATGAACGAATTATCAAGCGAATTAGCGGAATTTGACTGCCTATGGAAGAAAGTAATGTAATTTGTTTTAGTAAGATTTATCAACAATCTTTTTTATTTGAACCATTTTGTTACTTTGTCTAATTCAGTATTGATATTATTTTATAAGTTATTATTATATAGTGGTAAGCCCCTGATCCAATATTGTTCTAATTGGATAAAAGTATTCTTTGATTAACAATATCAAAGGCTTTAGAAAGGTCCATGAAAATTCTAATGCAAAATTTATTGGTATGAATAGCTGACAAAACTTATCTCGTAATTCTATCAAAGCATGTAGTACAGTGATTTTTTTCCTAAAGCCATATTGTGAATCTGTGAGAATGTTATTGTTAAATCAAAATTAATATAATCGATTATAGATACATTTTTCTAACAACTTTGATATAGACGGCAAAATGGACATGGGCCTATAATTGTCAAATTCATGAGGGTCATCTTTTTGAAAGGTCATTTATTAAAGTACATGTTGCCAAGTTCGTTTGAATTCGTGTTGTTGGGCAAATCACTTTGGTCGATCATGTCAATTATATTCCGCACACAAGTGAGAATTCTGTAAGGAGTGAGACATTTTGTTCCGAAGAAGGTATTTTTATTATGATATCATTCGTTTATAAAAAAATACATAGGCCTATACCACGAATGGTCTAAAGTGTGGGGATGAACAACTTTTGCAAGCATAAGTTAATGCAGCGCACTTGTGCCCATTGGAAAGGCATTAATTCTCCTTGCTAAGTCTCTCGGAGAGGACTTAAAGTGCAATCCAACCCTTGTAATAACTTGATTTGTATAAAAGCAGAAAAATAACAAAAACAGAATGGCAACATTTTGAAATGAATCAGACCAATAGTGAGGAAGATATGAATGCTTCAAATACCGGATATCTCTCCCATTTGCCGTATACAAAAATATCATTAATATCTGTTTTTCTCTTAAGTTCCTTCTCCCTTTGGGGTGGTACTCAATTTTTGTTTTTATAGATAACATATTATTATAGGTCCTCTAAAAAAAGACCCTCCTAAGTCATGATTTTTTGAAAAAATAATTTGTTTAAAGTCATTTTATATGTTAGAACAGATGGGATAGTAGTCCGGCATAACTTTCTTATAATTAGTCAGATTTAATTGACCCTTTCATCAGTTTGCTTCTCTGATTTGTCTGCCCCGTCAGAGTGCTTGTCTATTTTGGTTGCCATCGATCCTATGCATTGGTACAAGTATACACATGTATGATCTGCAGTCAGATAAAAACAAAAACTTACAACTCTTTCAGTCCTCGTCTTTTTTACGCAATAATTTGGACACTTTATCGATATGTTGCAGGTTTCGCGAATCTGGTACAAACGCAAACAGTAGACTAGAGCTTCACATCACAGGTCTTCTCACTCCAAAGAATGCACTCAAGGTGAGTCCCTTTCATGTAAGTTATCTAATACTTAAGGCGTCATTAGACGAACATTTGAAATGAAAAGTGAGTTATTAAGTAGACATTGTCATTGGCAGGACAATTTCGGGTCCTTTTAACGATTGCACGTTTTATTTCTCAAAGAAGTTTTATTATTTACAGTTTCATAACTTTAGACTCGATTTCAACCGCGACAACGATCCCTGATGATATTTTAGGATCGCATATGCTTCCAAAATGTTTATTTGAACCAAGTGAGCTCTCTGAGTTGAACAATAGATCCCAGTCCGTACAGTAAAAGGCTGCTCGGAGTTCCTCCGTTGAGTCATCAGTCCACGCGTACCGTACGTTGCTTAGTGACGGGCCGGCTTCTTTTAAACTTTTGCTTGTAAGCGGTTTTCCAACGTATGCTTTAGGAATGTTACCATAGCACTAATCTAGGGTAGCTCCATTTCTTGTTGTTATGTCAATATATTGTTCAAACGTGGGAAGTACACCGTTCAGGTGACATTGGTTAAAGTCACCCATTATGAATGTCGGGGCATCAGGGGACAGCGAAGCATGATGATTTACTTTAGCAGCTAGTAATTCACTGGCAATTTCAACATCAGCACGAGGGTGAATGTAGACCACAGTAATTAATATCTGGGGGAATTCACGGGGAAGGTAGAAAGGTCGGAGTCCCACTGTAATGAGTTCAATATCGGGCAGACAAACGACATCCTTGTCATCCCAATTATTACACCACTTTTGGTTGATATATAGACATACGCCTCCTCCTTTGCTTTTCCCTGACTGTTCTGTTCTGTCTCCTCTTACTACATCAAAGTGTGAAATATCAATAACATTGTCGGGAATACTTTCTTTCAACCATGTTTCTGTAAATGCCAATAAACAAGAATCTCGGTATTCGTTCTTGTATCTGGAAAGTGTTTCAAGTTCTTCCACCTTATTAGGCAACGAGCGTACATTTCCCAAAATTATTGTAAGGAGGGCCGGAGGGAGGGCTGGTTGTGTTCCTCTCTTTCTCAGCCTTGTCCTTATTCCTAGCTCTTACCTCTCTTACGTGGTTTGATCTCGGATGGAAAGTCCTCATATCCGAGGGGTCGAGCATCCCCCGTGGCGCGGCGTAGGTGAGTATCTCAGTCCGTGTGTATACAAGGCTATTCAGTTGGTGTTTGACTTCCAGGGCAGAACCAGTCAAAAAAAAACCGACGCGAGGATCAAAAATATACAAAAGGTAGCCATGGCTAATCTTACAGATATGGAAAACATGATGAAGGTCAAAGTGCACTCACAAAATAAGGCAAAATAGTAACACATAATCCAAAAGATGAGGAGAACAAATCCAGTGGTGGTCGCCACTGAGCGGCGCCCTAGATGGCTAAAATATGAAAGTACTTTCTAATTTCAGGGTGATGGTAAACTCTTTGTAGAGAAATGCCAGTTATCTTCCGAGATGACTGAGAGATTGTGGTCCTGTCTCAGATCCTTCACCTCCCTGGACCATCTCACCATCTCAGACTCCTCTCTCAGTTTCACTTCATCTTTTCCTGAGCTTCCATTCGTCAGAAATCTATCAGCCGAGAGAGTAACGTCACAAAGCTATGAAGATCTGCTCATATCGCTTCCAGGCCTGAGAGAGATCGATATCACTATCGATGGTGCAGAGAAAGACATACCTCAGATCACGGCTGGTCTTCGTCGGATAGGAGGACAGCAGCTCACACACATCAAACTTACAGCACCGCTATCACTCTCATCAGAGAAGAACAGTGTATCGAGAGAGACGATGAGAGGACTGGGTCTTCTGATCAGAGAACAAACCAAGAACCTTGATTGGCTCCATCTGACCGGAGTGAAGTACACAGACGAAGAAGACTTGGTTTACCTCATCGAGTGCTGCAGACATGTGAAGAAGATGTCATACGTATGGTAGGTTCTTGTTCAAATCGTGTATAAAATAAATTAAAGTCTTATAAGATGATTCTATTCAGTTTAGTAGTACAGCATAATAATGCGAATGCATGAAGGGATGAAAAGGTGTTCCCCTTTTTTAGATACTCAACACCCCCCCCCCCCCCCGTTGAGCAAAAAAAAGAGGAAAAAGGTAGATTTGAGGTTAAAAGTTTTTTTGTAACCATTTTCTTTTTGGCCTGGGGTGGGGGCTCGTCTTTTTTAAAAACTTTTGTTCAGGGGGCCAGGGGGGGGGGGGGGGGCGTCAACAGTTGCAGTTTCAAGAGGTGTCAGACATATCCCTCCCCCCCCCCCCCCGTCGTTAGCTCTAAGTTTACGACTAGAGTTGTGCATTTTCAACGCCTAAACAATGCAAGGGCTGAGGAAACGACTAATTTTCCCAGGGACTTTTCTGAACACCCAACGCAACTTACCTCCATCACTCTGTTTTCTGAACATAGGTTAGACAGCTGTGGAACTAGAGAGGGCGGCATACTGGGATCTCATCTCAGGGGTCTTAAGAGCGGAGACCTCCGTGTTAATGTTCATCGTGTAAGTATTGCTCCACGTTGTGCGCACTGTACACTTTCACTTCTGTTTTTATTAGGTGGGCTGTATCTAATACAGACCACCTTATAATTTTGTTAAAATTGCCTTTATTAGGTGGGCTGTATCTAATACAGACCACCTTATAATTTTGTTAAAATTGCCTTTATTATTATTATTCTTTATTAGGTGGGCTGTATCTAATACAGACCACCTTATAATTTTGTTAAAATTGCCTTTATTATTATTATTATTTATTTATTATTTATTTTTCTTATTTCGACCCACTATTTTGTGTTCAAGATAATTTGAAAATGGCTCAATCAAATATCTTAAAATTTAACACACATATGTATAGGAATATTTACAAAACACAGCAAATTTTTCGACCTTGACCTTGACTGATGACGTCATCTAGGCGCCATTTTGTGAAAAATTTTGAAAATCAACTTATGATCATATCTTCATAACCAAAAGTAATATCTCATTCATATTTATCATGATCAAGGTCAATATCAGTCCGGTCAAATTCAGGTCAAAAAACGCGCGCGTGCGCGTACGCCCGCGCGTCATTACGCGTGCAAAATTTTTAAATGCTCGAAATCGTCTTAAATTTTTTTTGCATACGTTTCAGGTCATTTTAAGCATTTTATAAAAAATCGCACGCACGAGCATGCGCGCGCGTTTTCGCGCGTTACACCATTACACAACATAGAATCGCCATTTTTTTTTCTTTCATGATATTTCTCATATTTTTTCGAGGAATTTGATACCATGTTTATCTCTTTATGTCCATTAACAACAAGATGAGCGTCAATTCAAGAAAAATGCCCGTGCGCGCGAGCTCTTTTAATACATAGCATATATGGGCAAAAACATGCCTATACAAAATCCATTATAGCTCTTTGGAATGAACCGTGACCTTCAATGTTTTTTCATATTTAGATAGAGTATGAGTCGGAAATATGATTCCATGTCTCATTTGGCCATTAAGTGTATCGTGACATCATCACAATGGCCTTGGAACTCAAAATACGAATTTGCATATTATGACGTCAGCATATTTATGTAAAATTGATTGTATCTCTGTAAATATTGATCAATTTTCTTCAAAATTTCGATATGTTGTAGCTAAGACAATTCTCTACAAGCGCAGTATAACCATTTTTCATTTTGATGACGTCATCATAGTGAAAATTATGATTAAAGGCCTCATGTCAAAAACTTCATAATTTGCGTGTTATGCCTATAGAAGGTGAATTTAGTTCACGTTATGAATCTACATGATATTGTCTTTTAAGAATTTGTAAGCAGTATGTCGCTTATTTTTGCTCTATTTTGTCTCAAATGTTAGTTGACCAGCCCACCTATACTTGTTCCAAACAAGTATTATATATCTAGTTTATTTTTCTTATTTCGACCCACTTTTTTGTGTTCAAGATAATTTGAAAATGGCTCAATCAAATATCTTAAAATTTAACACACATATGTATAGGCATATTCACAAAGCATAGGAAGTTTTTCGACCTTGACCTTGACTGATGACGTCATCTAGGCGCCATTTTGTGAAAAAAATTGAAAATCAACTCATGATCATATCTTCATAACCAAAAGTAATTTCTCATTCATATTTATCAGGATCAAGGTCAATATGTGTCCGGTCAATTTCAGGTCAAAAAACGCGCACGTGCGCGTACGTCCGCGCGTCAATGCGCGCGCAAATTTTTTAAATGCTCAAAATCGTCTCAAATTTATTTTGCATACGTTTCAGCTCATTTTAAGCATTTTATAAAAAATCGCGCGTACAAGCATGCGCGCGCGTTTTCGCGCGTAACACCATTACAAAACATAGAATCGCCATTTTTTTTTCTTTCATGATATTTCTCATATTTTTTCAAGGAATTTGATACCATGTTTATTTCTTTTTGACCATTATTAACAAGATGAGCGTAAATTCAAGATAAATGTCAGTGCGCGCGAGCTCTTTTAATACATAGCATATATGGGCAAAAACATGCCTATACAACATCCGTTATAGCTCTTTGGAATGCACCGGGATCCTCAATTTTTTTTCATATTTAGGTAGAGTATGAGTCGGAAATATGATTCCATGTCTCATTTGGCCATTAAGTGTATCGTGACATCATCACAATGGCCTTGGAACTCAAAATACGAATTTGCATATTATGACGTCAGCATATTTATGGAAAATTGATTGTATCTCTGTAAATATTGATCAATTTTCTTCAAAATTTCGATATGTTGTAGCTAAGACAATATTATTCTCTACAAGCTTAGTAGTAACTATTTTTCATTTTGATGACGTCATCATAGTGAAAATCTCGATTAAAGGCCTCATGTCAAAAGGCCTTTATAATTTGCGTTATCCCTATAGAAGGTGAATTTCGTTCACGTCATGAAACTACATGATATTGTTTTTCAAGAATTTTTAAGCAGTATCTCGCTTATTTTTGCTCTATTTTGTCTCAAATTTAAGTTGACCAGCCCACCTATACTTGTTCCAAACAAGTATTATATGTCTAGTTAGGTGGGCTGTATCTAATACAGACCACCTTATAATTTTGTTAAAATTGCCTTTATTATTATTTATTATTTATTTATTATTTATTTTTCTTATTTCGACCCACTTTTTTGTGAGCAAGATAACTTTAAAATGGCTCGATCAAATGTCTTAAAATTAAGCACACATATGTATAGGCATTGAAAAAAAACACAGACATTTTTTCAACCTTGACCTTGACTGATGACGTCATCTAGGCGCCATTTTGTAAAATTTTCTGAAAATCAACTCATGACCATATCTTCATAACCAAAAGCCATTTCTCATTGATATTTATCATGATCAAGGTCAATATCAGTCCGGTCAATTTCAGGTCAAAAAACGCGCACATGCGCGTCCGTCCGCGCGTCAGTGCGCGCGCAAAATTTTTAAATGCTCAAAATCGTCTAAAATTTATTTTGCATACGTTTCAGGTCATTTAAAGCATTTTATAAAAAATCGCGCGTAAGCACATGCGCGCGCGTTTTCGCGCGTAACACCATTACAAAACATAGAATCGCCATTTTTTTTTCTTGCATGATATTTCTCATATGTTTTCGAGGAATTTGATACCATTTTTATCTCTTTATGACCATTAATAACAAGATGAGCGTCAATTCAAGATAAATGTCTGTGCGCGCGAGCTCTTTTAATACATAGCATATATGGGCAAAAACATGCCTATACAAAATCCCTTATAGCTCTTTTGAATGAACCGTGACCTTCAATTTGTTTTCATATTTAGATAGAGTATGAGTCGGAAATATGATTCCATGTCTCATCTGGCCATTAAGTGTATCGTGACATCATCATAATGGCCTTGGAACTCAAAATACGAATTTGCATATTATGACGTCAGCATAATTATGGAAAATTGATTGTATCTCTGTTAATATTGATCGATTTTCTTCCAAATTTCGATATGTTGTAGCTAAGACAATTCTCTACTAGCCTATTTACCACCATTTTTCATTTTGATCACGTCATCATAGTAAAAATATACGATTAAAGGGCACATATCAGAAATTTCTTAAGTTGCGTGTTATCCCTAAGGAAGGTGAATTTCGTTCACATCATTAATCTACATGACTTTGTTTCTTAGCAGTATCTCGCTTATTTCTGGTCTATTTTGTCTCAAATTTTAGTTGACCAGCCCACCTATACTTGTTCCAAACAAGTATATTTATTATTATTATTCTTTATTATCAGGTGGGCTGTATCTAATACAGACCACCTTATATTTTTGTTAAAATCGCCTTTATTTATTATTTATTTATTTATCAGGTGGGCTGTATCTAATACAGACCACCTTATATTTTTGTTAAAATCGCCTTTATTTATTATTTATTTATTTATTTATTTATTTATTTTTCTTATTTCGACCCACTTTTTTGTGTTCAAGATAATTTGAAAATGGCTCAATCAAATACCTTGAAATTTAACACACATATGTATAGGCATATGAACAAAACACAGCAAACTTTTCAACCTTGACCTTGACTGATGACGTCATCTAGGCGCCATTTTGTGAAATTTTCTGAAAAATTACTCATGATCATATTTTCATAACGGTACGTCATTTCTCATTCATATTTATCATGATCAAGGTCAATATCAGTCCAGTCAATTTCAGGTCAAAAAACGCGCGCGTGCGCGTACGTCCGCGCGTCAGCGCGCGCGCAAAATTTTTAAATGCTCAAAATCGTCTCAAATTTATTTTGCATACGTTTCAGGTCATTTTAAGCATTTTATAAAAAATCGCGCGTACGAGCATGCGCGCGCGTTTTCGCGCGTAACACCATTAAAAAACACAGAATCGCCATTTTTTCTTCTTTCATGATATTTCTCATATTTTTTCAAGGAATTTGATTCCATGTTTATCTCTTTATGACCATTATTAACAAGATGAGCGTAAATTCAAGATAAATGTCAGTGCGCGCGAGGTCTTTTAAAACATAGCATATATGGGCAAAAACATGCCTATACAAAATCCGTTATAGCTCTTTGGAATGCACCGGGATCCTCAATTTTTTTTCATATTAAGATAGAGTATGAGTCGGAAATATGATTCCATGTCTCATTTGGCCATTAAGTGTATCGTGACATCATCACAATGGCCTTGGAACTTAAAATACGAATTTGCATATTATGACGTCAGCATATTTATGTAAAATTGATTGTATCTCTCTAAATATTGATCAATTTTCTTCAAAATTTCGATATGTTATAGCTAAGACAATTTTCTACAAGCGCAGTAATAACCATTTTTCATTTTGATGACGTCATCATAGTGAAAATTTTGATTAAAGGCCTCATGTCAAAAACTTCATAATTTGCGTGTTATGCCTATAGAAGGTGAATTTAGTTCACGTTATGAATCTACATGATATTGTCTTTTAAGAATTTGTAAGCAGTATGTTGCTTATTTTTGCTCTATTTTGTCTCAAATGTTAGTTGACCAGCCCACCTATACTTGTTCCAAACAAGTATTATATGTCTAGTTTATTTATTTATTTTTCTTATTTCGACCCACTTTTTTGTGTTCAAGATAATTTGAAAACGGTTCAATCAAATACCTTGAAATTTGACACACATATGTATAGGCATATGAACAAAACACAGCAAACTTTTCAACCTTGACCTTGACTGATGACGTCATCTAGGCGCCATTTTGTGAAATGTTCTGAAAAATTACTCATGATCATATTTTCATAACGGTAAGTCATTTCTCATTCATATTTATCATGATCAAGGTCAATATCAGTCCAGTCAATTTCAGGTCAAAAAACGCGCGCGTGCGCGTACGTCCGCGCGTCAATGCGCGCGCAAAATTTTTAAATGCTCAAAATCGTCTGAAATTTATTTTGCATACGTTTCAGGTCATTTTAAGCATTTTATAAAAAATCGCGCGTACGAGCATGCGCGCGCGTTTTCGCGCGTAACACCATTAAAAAACACAGAATCGCCATTTTTTTTTTCTTTCATGATATTTCTCATATTTTTTCAAGGAATTTGATTCCATGTTTATCTCTTTATGACCATTATTAACAAGATGAGCGTAAATTCAAGATAAATGTCAGTGCGCGCGAGGTCTTTTAAAACATAGCATATATGGGCAAAAACATGCCTATACAAAATCCGTTATAGCTCTTTGGAATGCACCGGGATCCTCAATTTTTTTTCATATTAAGATAATGTATGAGTCGGAAATATGATTCCATGTCTCATTTGGCCATTAAGTGTATCGTGACATCATCACAATGGCCTTGGAACTTAAAATACGAATTTGCATATTATGACGTCAGCATATTTATGTAAAATTGATTGTATCTCTGTAAATATTGATCAATTTTCTTCAAAATTTCGATATGTTATAGCTAAGACAATTTTCTACAAGCGCAGTAATAACCATTTTTCATTTTGATGACGTCATCATAGTGAAAATTTTGATTAAAGGCCTCATGTCAAAAACTTCATAATTTGCGTGTTATGCCTATAGAAGGTGAATTTAGTTCACGTTATGAATCTACATGATATTGTTTTTTAAGAATTTGTAAGCAGTATGTCGCTTATTTTTGCTCTATTTTGTCTCAAATGTTAGTTGACCAGCCCACCTATACTTGTTCCAAACAAGTATTATATGTCTAGTTTATTTTTCTTATTTCGACCCACTTTTTTGTGTTCAAGATAATTTGAAAATGGTTCATTCAAATACCTTGAAATTTGACACACATATGTATAGGCATATGAACAAAACACAGCAAACTTTTCAACCTTGACCTTGACTGATGACGTCATCTAGGCGCCATTTTGTGAAATGTTCTGAAAAATTACTCATGATCATATTTTCATAACGGTACGTCATTTCTCATTCATATTTATCATGATCAAGGTCAATATCAGTCCAGTCAATTTCAGGTCAAAAAACGCGCGCGTGCGCGTACGTCCGCGCGTCAATGCGCGCGCAAATTTTTTAAATGCTCAAAATCGTCTCAAATTTATTTTGCATACGTTTCAGGTCATTTTAAGCATTTCATAAAAAATCGCGCGTACGAGCATGCGCGCGCGTTTTCACGCGTAACACCACTAAAAAACACAGAATCGCCATTTTTTTTTCTTTCATGATATTTCTCATATTTTTTCAAGGAATTTGATTCCATGTTTATCTCTTTATGACCATTATTAGAGCATATATGGGCAAAAACATGCCTATACAAAATCCGTTATAGCTCTTTGGAACGCACCGGGATCCTCAATTTTTTTTCATATTAAGATAGAGTATGAGTCGGAAATATGATTCCATGTCTCATTTGGCCATTAAGTGTATCGTGACATCATCACAATGGCCTTGGAACTTAAAATACGAATTTGCATATTATGACGTCAGCATATTTATGTAAAATTGATTGTATCTCTGTAAAAATTGATCAATTTTCTTCAAACTTTCGATATGTTATAGCTAAGACAATTTTCTACAAGCGCAGTAATAACCATTTTTCATTTTGATGACGTCATCATAGTGAAAATTTTGATTAAAGGCCTCATGTCAAAAACTTCATAATTTGCGTGTTATGCCTATAGAAGGTGAATTTAGTTCACGTTATGAATCTACATGATATTGTCTTTTAAGAATTTGTAAGCAGTATGTCGCTTATTTTTGCTCTATTTTGTCTCAAATGTTAGTTGACCAGCCCACCTATACTTGTTCCAAACAAGTATTATATGTCTAGTCAGGTGGGCTGTATCTAATACAGACCACCTTATATTTTTGTTAAAATCGCCTTTATTTATTTATTAGGTGGGCTGTATCTAATACAGACCACCTTATAATTTTGTTAAAATTGCCTTTATTATTTCTTTATTATTTATTTTTCTTATTTCGACCCACTTTTTTGTGTGCAAGATAATTTGAAAATGGCTCAATCAAATATCTTAAAATTTGGTACACATATGTATAGGCATATGAACAAGGCACAGCAAAGTTTTCAACCTTGACCTTGATTGATGACGTCATCTAGGCGCCATTTTGTGAAATTTTCTAAAAATTTACTCATGATCATATTTTCATAACGGTAATTCATTTCTCATTCATATTTATCACGATCAAGGTCAATATGTGTCCGGTCAATTTCAGGTAAAAAAACGCGCGCGTCCGCTTACGTCCGCGCGTCAGTGCGCGCGCAAAATTTTTAAATGCTCAAAATCGTCTCAAATTTGTTTTGCATACGTTTCAGGTCATTTTAAGCATTTTATAAAAAATCGCGCGTAAGCGCATGCGCGCGCGATTTCGCGCGTAACACCATTACAAAACATAAAATCGCCATTTTTTTTTCTTCATGATATTTATTATATTTTTTCAAGGAATTTGATACCATGTTTATCTCTTTATGACCATTAATAACAAGATGAGCGTCAATTCAAGATAAATGTCAGTGCGCGCGAGCTCTTTTAATACATAGCATATATGGGCAAAAACATGCCTATACAAAATTCATTATAGCTCTTTGGAATGAACCGTGACCTTCAATTTTTTTTCATATTTAGATAGAGTATGAGTGGGAGATATAATTCCATGTCTCATTTGGCCATTAAGTGTATCGTGACATCATCACAATGGCCTTGGAACTCAAAATACGAATTTGCATATTATGACGTCAGCATATTTATGGAAAATTGATTGTATCTCTGTAAATATTGATCAATTTTCTTCAAAATTTCGATATGTTGTAGCTAAGACAATTCTCTACAAGCTTTATAATAACCATTTTTCATTTTGATGACGTCATCATAGTGAAAATCTCGATTAAAGGCCTCATGTCAAAAGGCCTTCATAATTTGCCTGATCCCTATAGAAGGTGAATTACGTTCACGTCATGAAACTACATGATATTGTTTTTTAAGAATTTTTAAGCAGTATCTCGCTTATTTTCGCTCTATTTTGTCTCAAATTTAAGTTGACCAGCCCACCTATACTTGTTCCAAACAAGTATTATATGTCTAGTTATTATTATCAGGTGGGCTGTATCTAATACAGACCACCTTATATTTTTGTTAAAATCGCCTTTATTATTTCTTTATTTTTCTTATTTCGACCCACTTTTTTGTGTGCAAGATAATTTGAAAATAACTCAATCAAATATCTTAAAATTTGGTACACATATGTATAGGCATATGAACAAGGCACAGCAAAGTTTTCAACCTTGACCTTGATTGATGACGTCATCTAGGAGCCATTTTGTGAAATTTTCTGAAAATTTACTCATGATCATATTTGCATAACGGTAATTTATTTCTCATTCATATTTATCATGATCAAGGTCAATATGTGTCCGGTCAATTTCAGGTCAAAAAACGCGCGCGTCCGCGTACGTCCGCGCGTCAGTGCGCGCGCAAATTTTTAAAATGCTCAAAATCGTCTCAAATTTATTTTGCATACGTTTTAGGTCATTTTAAGCATTTTATAAAAAATCGCGCGCACGAGCATGCGCGCGCGTTTTCGCGCGTAACACCATTAAAAAACATAGAATAGCCATTTTTTTTTCTTTCATGATATTTCTCATATTTTTTCAAGGAATTTGATACCATGTTTATCTCTTTATGACCATTATTAACAAGATGAGCGTAAATTCAAGATAAATGTCAGTGCGCGCGAGCTCTTTTAATACATAGCATATATGGGCAAAAACATGCTTATACAAAATCCGTTATAGCTCTTTGGAATGCACCGGGATCCTCAATTTTTTTCATATTTAGATAGAGTATGAGTCGGAAATATGATTCCATGTCTCATTTGGCCATTAAGTGTATCGTGACATCATCACAATGGCCTTGGAACTCAAAATACGAATTTGCATATTATGACGTCAGCATATTTATGTAAAATTGATTGTATCTCTGTAAATATTGATCAATTTTCTTCAAAATTTCAATATGTTGTAGCTAAGACAATTCTCTACAAGCGCAGTAATTATCATTTTTCATTTTGATGACGTCATCATAGTGACAATTTTGATTAAAGGCCTCATGTCAAAAACTTCATAATTTGCGTGTTATGCCTATAGAAGGTGAATTTAGTTCACGTTATGAATCTACATGATATTGTCTTTTAAGAATTTGTAAGCAGTATGTCGCTTATTTTTGCTCTATTTTGTCTCAAATTTTAGTTGACCAGCCCACCTATACTTGTTCCAAACAAGTATTATATGTCTAGTTATTATTTATTTTTCTTATTTCGACCCACTTTTTTGTGTTCAAGATAATTTGAAAATGGCTCAATCAAATATCTTAAAATTTAACACACATATGTATAGGCATATGAACAAAGCACAGCAAATTTTTCGACCTTGACCTTGACTGATGACGTCATCTAGGCGCCATTTTGTGAAAAATTTTGAAAATCAACTTATGATCATATCTTCATAACCAAAAGTAATATCTCATTCATATTTATCATGATCAAGGTCAATATCAGTCCGGTCAATTTCAGGTCAAAAAACGCGCGCGTGCGCGTACGTCCGCGCGTTAGTGCGCGCGCAAAATTTCAAAATGCTCAAAATCGTCTCAAATTTATTTTGCATACGTTTCAGGTCATTTTAAGCATTTTATAAAAAATCGCGCGTACGAGCATGCGCGCGCGTTTTCGCGCGTAACACCATTAAAAAACATAGAATCGCCATTTTTTTTTCTTTCATGATATTTCTCATATTTTTTCAAGGAATTTGATTCCATGTTTATCTCTTTATGACCATTATTAACAAGATGAGCGTAAAATCAAGATAAATGTCAGTGCGCGCGAGGTCTTTTAATACATAGCATATATGGGCAAAAACATGCCTATACAAAATCCGTTATAGCTCTTTGGAATGCACCGGGATCCTCAATTTTTTTCATATTAAGATAGAGTATGAGTCGGAAATATGATTCCATGTCTAGTTTGGCCATTAAGTGTATCGTGACATCATCACAATGGCCTTGGAACTCAAAATACGAATTTGCATATTATGACGTCAGCATATTTATGTAAAATTGATTGTATCTCTGTAAATATTGATCAATTTTCTTCAAAATTTAGATATGTTGTAGCTAAGACAATTCTCTACAAGCGCAGTAATAACCATTTTTCATTTTGATGACGTCATCATAGTGAAAATTTTGATTAAAGGCCTCATGTCAAAAACTTCATAATTTGCGTGTTATGCCTATAGAAGGTGAATTTAGTTCACGTTATGAATCTACATGATATTGTCTTTTAAGAATTTGTAAGCAGTATGTCGCTTATTTTTGCTCTATTTTGTCTCAAATGTTAGTTGACCAGCCCACCTATACTTGTTCCAAACAAGTATTATATGTCTAGTTATTTATTTATTTTTCTTATTTCGACCCACTTTTTTGTGTGCAAGATAATTTAAAAATGGCTCAATCAAATATCTTAAAATTTTAAACACATATGTATAGGCATATTCACAAAACACAGCAAATTTTTCGACCTTGACCTTGACTGATGACGTCATCTAGGCGCCATTTTGTGAAAAATTTTGAAAATCAACTTATGATCATATCTTCATAACCAAAAGTAATATCTCATTCATATTTATCATGATCAAGGTCAATATCAGTCCGGTCAAATTCAGGTCAAAAAACGCGCGCGTGCGCGTACGTCCGCGCGCCATTACGCGCGCAAAAATTTTAAATGCTCAAAATCGTCTTAAATTTTTTTTGCATACGTTTCAGGTCATTTTAAGCATTTTATAAAAAATCGCGCGCACGAGCATGCGCGCGCGTTTTCGCGCGTTACACCATTACAAAGCATAAAATCGCCATTTTTTTTTCTTCATGATATTTATTATATTTTTTCAAGGAATTTGATACTATGTTCATCTCTTTATGACCATTAATAACAAGATGAGCGTCAATTCAAGATAAATGTCAGTTCGCGCCAGCTCTTTTAATACATAGCATATATGGGCAAAAACATGCCTATACAAAATTCATTATAGCTCTTTGGAATGAACCGTGACCTTCAATTTTTTTTCATATTTAGATAGAGTATGAGTGGGAGATATGATTCCATGTCTCATTTGGCCATTAGGTGTATCGTGACATCATCATAATGGCCTTGGAACTCATAATACGAATTTGCATATTATGACGTCAGCATATTTATGGAAAATTGATTGTATCTCTGTAAATATTGATCGATTTTCTTCAAAATTTCGATATGTTGTAGCTAAGACAATTTTCTATCAGCTCAGTAATAACCATTTTTCATTTTGATGACGTTATCATAGTGAAAATCTCGATTAAAGGCCTCATGTCAAAAGGCCTTCATAATTTGCGTTATCCCTATAGAAGGTGAACTTCGTTCACGTCATGAAACTACATGACTTTTTTCAAGAATATTTAAGCAGTATCTCGCTTATTTTTGCTCTATTTTGTCTCAAATTCAAGTTGACCAGCCCACCTATACTTGTTCCAAACAAGTATTATATGTCTAGTTTATTTTTCTTATTTCGACCCACTTTTTTGTGTTCAAGATAATTTGAAAATGGCTCAATCAAATATCTTACAATTTAACACACATATGTATAGGCATATTCACAAAACACAGCAAATTTTTCGACCTTGACCTTGACTGATGACGTCATCTAGGCGCCATTTTGTGAAAAATTTTGAAAATCAACTTATGATCATATCTTCATAACCAAAAGTAATATCTCATTCATATTTATCATGATCAAGGTCAATATCAGTCCGGTCAAATTCAGGTCAAAAAACGCGCGCGTGCGCGTACGTCCGCGCGTCAGTGCGCGCGCAAAATTTTTAAATGCTCAAATTCGTCTCAAATTTATTTTGCATACGTTTCAGGTCATTTTAAGCATTTTATAAAAAATCGCGCGTACGAGCATGCGCGCGCGTTTTCGTGCGTAACACCATTAAAAAACATAGAATCGCCATTTTTTTTTCTTTCATGATATTTCTCATATTTTTTCAAGGAATTTGATTCCATGTTTATCTCTTTATGACCATTATTAACAAGATGAGCGTAAATTCAAGATAAATGTCAGTGCGCGCGAGGTCTTTTAATACATAGCATATATGGGCAAAAACATGCCTATACAAAATCCGTTATAGCTCTTTGGAATGCACCGGGATCCTCAATTTTTTTCATATTAAGATAGAGTATGAGTCGGAAATATGATTCCATGTCTAGTTTGGCCATTAAGTGTATCGTGACATCATCACAATGGCCTTGGAACTCAAAATACGAATTTGCATATTATGACGTCAGCATATTTATGTAAAATTGATTGTATCTCTGTAAATATTGATCAATTTTCTTCAAAATTTCGATATGTTGTAGCTAAGACAATTCTCTACAAGCGCAGTAATAACTAGACATATAATACTTGTTTGGAACAAGTATAGGTGGGCTGGTCAACTTAAATTTGAGACAAAATAGAGCAAAAATAAGCGAGATACTGCTTAAATATTCTTGAAAAACAATATCATGTAGTTTCATGACGTGAACGAAATTCACCTTCTATAGGGATAACGCAAATTATGAAGGCCTTTTGACATGAGGCCTTTAATCGAGATTTTCACTATGATGACGTCATCAAAATGAAAAATGGTTATTACTGAGCTGATAGAGAATTGTCTTAGCTACAACATATCGAAATTTTGAAGAAAATCGATCAATATTTACAGAGATACAATCAATTTTCCATAAATATGCTGACGTCATAATATGCAAATTCGTATTTTGAGTTCCAAGGCCATTATGATGATGTAACGATACACCTAATGGCCAAATGAGACATGGAATCATATCTCCCACTCATACTCTATCTAAATATGAAAAAAAAATTGAAGGTCACGGTTCATTCCAAAGAGCTATAATGAATTTTGTATAGGCATGTTTTTGCCTATATATGCTATGTATTAAAAGAGCTCGCGCGCACTGACATTTATCTTGAATTGACGCTCATCTTGTTATTAATGGTCATAAAGAGATAAACATGGTATCAAATTCCTTGAAAAAATATAATAAATATCATGAAGAAAAAAAAATGGCGATTTTATGTTTTGTAATGGTGTTACGCGCGAAAACGCGCGCGCATGCTCTTACGCGCGATTTTTTATAAAATGCTTTAAATGACCTGAAACGTATGCAAAACAAATTTGAGACGATTTTAAGCATTTAAAAATTTTGCGCGCGCACTGACGCGCGGACGTACGCGGACGCGCGCGTTTTTTGATCTGAAATTGACCGGACACATATTGACCTTGATCGTGATAAATATGAATGAGAAATGAATTACCGTTATGAAAATATGATCATGAGTAAATTTTCAGAAAATTTCACAAAATGGCGCCTAGATGACGTCATCAATCAAGGTCAAGGTTGAAAACTTTGCTGTGCCTTGTTCATATGCCTATACATATGTGTGCCAAATTTTAAGATATTTGATTGAGCCATTTTCAAATTATCTTGTCCACAAAAAAGTGGGTCGAAATAAGAAAAATAAATAATAACTAGACATATAATACTTGTTTGGAACAAGTATAGGTGGGCTGGTCAACTTAAATTTGAGACAAAATAGAGCAAAAATAAGCGAGATACTGCTTAAATATTCTTAAAAAACAATATCATGTAGTTTCATGACGGGAACGAAATTCACCTTCTATAGGGATAACGCAAATTATGAAGGCCTTTTGACATGAGGCCTTTAATCGAGATTTTCACTATGATGACGTCATCAAAATGAAAAATGGTGTTGACTGAGCTTGTAGAGAATTGTCTTAGCTACATCATATTGAAATTTGGAAGAAAATCGATCAATATTTACAGAGATACAATCAATGTTACATAAATATGCTGACGTCATTATATGCAAATTCGTATTTTTAGTTCGAAGGCCATTATGATGATGTCACGATATACTTAATGGCCAAATTAGACATGGAATCATATTTCCGACTCATACTCTATCTAAATATGAAAAAACATTGAAGGTCACGGTTCATTCCAAAGAGCTATAATGGATTTTGTATAGGCATGTTTTTGCCCATATATGCTATGTAATAAAAGAGCTCGCGCGCACGGACATTTATCTTGACTTGACGCTCATCTTGTTATTAATGGTCATAAAGAGATAAACATGGTATCAAATTCCTCGAAAAAATTTGAGAAATATCATGAAATAAAAAAAAATGGCGATTCTATGTTGTGTAATGGTGTTACGCGCGAAAACGCGCGTGCATGCTCGTACGCGCGATTTTTTATAAAATGCTTAAAATGACCTGAAACATATGCAAAATAAATTTGAGACGATTTTGAGCATTTAATTTTTTTGCGCGCGCACTGACGCGCGGACGTACGCGCACGCGCGCGTTTTTTGACCTGAAATTGATTGAACTGATATTGACCTTGATCGTGATAAATATGAATTAGAAATGGTTTTTGGTTATGGAGATATGATCATGAGATGATTTTCAGAAAATTTAACAAAATGGCGCCTAGATGACGTCATCAGTCAAGGTCAAGGTCGAAAAATTTGCTGTGTTTTGTGAATATGCCTATACATATGTGTACCAATTTTTAAGATATTTGATTGAGCCATTTTCAAATTATCTTGAACACAAAATAGTGGGTCGAAATAAGAAAAATAAATAATAAATAAATAATAATAATAAAGGCAATTTTAACAAAATTATGAGGTGGTCTGTATTAGATACAGCCCACCTAATAAATAATAAATAAAGGCGATTTTAACAAAAATATAAGGTGGTCTGTATTAGATACAGCCCACCTGACTAGACATATAATACTTGTTTGGAACAAGTATAGGTGGGCTGGTCAACTTAAATTTGAGACAAAATAGAGCAAAAATAAGCGGGATACTGCTTAAATATTCTTAAAAAACAATATCATGTAGTTTCATGACGGGAACGAAATTCACCTTCTATAGGGATAACGCAAATTATGAAGGCCTTTTGACATGAGGCCTTTAATCGAGATTTTCACTATGATGACGTCATCAAAATGAAAAATGGTGTTGACTGAGCTTGTAGAGAATTGTCTTAGCTACATCATATTGAAATTTGGAAGAAAATCGATCAATATTTACAGAGATACAATCAATGTTACATAAATATGCTGACGTCATTATATGCAAATTCGTATTTTGAGTTCCAAGGCCATTATGATGATGTCACGATATACTTAATGGCCAAATTAGACATGGAATCATATTTCCGACTCATACTCTATCTAAATATGAAAAAACATTGAAGGTCACGGTTCATTCCAAAGAGCTATAATGGATTTTGTATAGGCATGTTTTTGCCCATATATGCTATGTAATAAAAGAGCTCGCGCGCACGGACATTTATCTTGACTTGACGCTCATCTTGTTATTAATGGTCATAAAGAGATAAACATGGTATCAAATTCCTCGAAAAAATATGAGAAATATCATGAAAGAAAAAAAAATGGCGATTCTATGTTGTGTAATGGTGTTACGCGCGAAAACGCGCGTGCATGCTCGTACGCGCGATTTTTTATAAAATGCTTAAAATGACCTGAAACATATGCAAAATAAATTTGAGACGATTTTGAGCATTTAATTTTTTTGCGCGCGCACTGACGCGCGGACGTACGCGCACGCGCGCGTTTTTTGACCTGAAATTGATTGGACTGATATTGACCTTGATCGTGATAAATATGAATTAGAAATGGTTTTTGGTTATGGAGATATGATCATGAGATGATTTTTAGAAAATTTAACAAAATGGCACCTAGATGACGTCATCAGTCAAGGTCAAGGTCGAAAAATTTGCTGTGTTTTGTGAATATGCCTATACATATGTGTACCAATTTTTAAGATATTTGATTGAGCCATTTTCAAATTATCTTGAACACAAAATAGTGGGTCGAAATAAGAAAAATAAATAATAAATAAATAATAATAATAAAGGCAATTTTAACAAAATTATGAGGTGGTCTGTATTAGATACAGCCCACCTAACTAGACATATAATACTTGTTTGGAACAAGTATAGGTGGGCTGGTCAACTAAAATTCGAGACAAAATAGAACAAAAAGAAGCGAGATACTGCTTAAAAATTCTTAAAAAGCAATATCATGTAGTTTCCTGACGTGAACGAAATTCACCTTCTATAGGGATAACACGCAAATTATGAAATTTCTGACATGAGGCCTTTAATCGAAATTTTCACTATGATGACGACATCAAAATGAAAAATGGTGTTGACTGAGCTTGTAGAGAATTGTCTTAGCTACATCATATTGAAATTTGGAAGAAAATCGATCAATATTTACAGAGATACAATCAATGTTACATAAATATGCTGACGTCATTATATGCAAATTCGTATTTTGAGTTCCAAGGCCATTATGATGATGTCACGATATACTTAATGGCCAAATGAGACATGGAATCATATTTCCGACTCATTCTCTATCTAAATATGAAAAAACATTGAAGGTCACGGTTCATTCCAAAGAGCTATAATGGATTTTGTATAGGCATGTTTTTGCCCATATATGCTATGTAATAAAAGAGCTCGCGCGCACGGACATTTATCTTGACTTGACGCTCATCTTGTTATTAATGGTCATAAAGAGATAAACATGGTATCAAATTCCTCGAAGAAATTTGAGAAATATCATGAAAGAAAAAAAAATGGCGATTCTATGTTGTGTAATGGTGTTACGCGCGAAAACGCGCGCGCATGCTCCTACGCGCGATTTTTTATAAAATGCTTAAAATGACCTGAAACGCATGCAAAATAAATTTGAGACGATTTTGAGCATTTAAATTTTTTGCGCGCGCACTGACGCGCGGACGTAAGCGCACGCGCTCGTTTTTTGACCTGAAATTGATTGGACTGATAATGACCTTGATCATGATAAATATGAATTAGAAATGGTTTTTGGTTATGGAGATATGATCATGAGATGATTTTCAGAAAATTTAACAAAATGGCGCCTAGATGACGTCATCAGTCAAGGTCAAGGTCGAAAAATTTGCTGTGTTTTGTGAATATGCCTATACATATGTGTTTTAATTTTTAAGATATTTGATTGAGCCATTTTCAAATTATCTTGCACACAAAAAAGTGGGTCGAAATAAGAAAAATAAATAAATAATAAATAATAAAGGCGATTTTAACAAAAATATAAGGTGGTCTGTATTAGATACAGCCCACCTGACTAGACATATAATACTTGTTTGGAACAAGTATAGGTGGGCTGGTCAACTTAAATTTGAGACAAAATAGAGCAAAAATAAGCGAGATACTGCTTAAATATTCTTGAAAAACAATATCATGTAGTTTCATGACGTGAACGAAATTCACCTTCTATAGGGATAACGCAAACTATGAAGGCCTTTTGACATGAGGCCTTTAATCGAGATTTTCACTATGATGACGTCATCAAAATGAAAAATGGTTATTACTGAGCTGATAGAGAATTGTCTTAGCTACAACATATCGAAATTTTGAAGAAAATTGATCAATATTTACAGAGATACAATCAATTTTCCATAAATATGCTGACGTCATAATATGCAAATTCGTATTTTGAGTTCCAAGGCCATTATGATGATGTCACGATACACCTAATGGCCAAATGAGATATGGAATCATATTTCCCACTCATACTCTATCTAAATATGAAAAAAATTGAAGGTCACGGTTCATTCCAAAGAGCTATAATGAATTTTGTATAGGCATGTTTTTGCCCATATATGCTATGTATTAAAAGAGCTCGCGCGCACTGACATTTATCTTGAATTGACGCTCATCTTGTTATTAATGGTCATAAAGAGATAAACATGGTATCAAATTCCTTGAAAAAATATAATAAATATCATGAAGAAAAAAAAATGGCGATTTTATGTTTTGTAATGGTGTTACGCGCGAAAACGCGCGCGCATGCACTTACGCGCGATTTTTTATAAAATGCTTTAAATGACCTGAAACGTATGCAAAACAAATTTGAGACGATTTTGAGCATTTAACAATTTTGCGCGCGCACTGACGCGCGGACGTACGCGGACGCGCGCGTTTTTTGACCTGAAATTGACCGGACACATATTGACCTTGATCGTGATAAATATGAATGAGAAATGAATTACCGTTATGAAAATATGATCATGAGTAAATTTTCAGAAAATTTCACAAAATGGCGCCTAGATGGCGTCATCAATCAAGGTCAAGGTTGAAAACTTTGCTGTGCCTTGTGCATATGCCTATACATATGTGTACCAAATTTTAAGATATTTGATTAGGCCATTTTCAAATTATCTTGCACACAAAAAAGTGGGTCGAAATAAGAAAAACTAGACATATAATACTTGTTTGGAACAAGTATAGGTGGGCTGGCAACTAAAATTTGAGACAAAATAGAGCAAAAATAAGCGAGATACTGCTTAAAAATTCTTAAAAAACAATATCGTGTAGATTCATTATGTGACCGAAATTCACCTTTTATGGGCATAACACGCATATTATGAAATTTCTGACATGAGGCCTTTAATCGAAATTCATACTATGATGACGTCATCAAAATGAAAAATGGTAACTATTGAGCTTGTAGAGAATTATCTCAACTACAATATATCGACATTTGGAAGAAAATCGATCAATTTTTACAGACATACAATCAATTTTCCATAAATATGCTGACGTCATAATATGCAAATTCATATTTTGTGTTCCAAGGCCATTAAGGTGATGTCACGATACACTTAATGGCCAAATGAGACATGAAATCATATCTCCAACTCATACTCTTTTCGAATATGAAAACAAAATTGGGGTCCAGGTGCATCCTAAAGAGCTATAATGGATTTTGTATAGGCATCTCTTTGCCCATGTATGTTATGTATCACAAGAGCTCGCGCGCACGGATATTTATGTTAAGGGGACGCTCATTCCGTTAATAATAGTCATAAAGAGATAAACATGGTATCAATTTGTTTGTAAAAATATGTGAAATATCATGAAAGAAAAAAATGGCGATTCTATGTTGTGTAATGGTGTTACGCGCGAAAACGCGCGCGCATGTGTGTGCGCGCGATTTTTTATAAAATGCTTAAAATGACCTGAAACGTATGCAAAATAAATTTGAGACGATTTTGAGCATTTTAAATTTTTGCGCGCGCATTGACGCGCGGAAGTACGCGCATGCGCGCGTTTTTTGACCTGACATTGACCGGACTAATATTGACCTTGATCATGATAAATATGAATGAGAAATTACTTTCGGTTATGAAGATATAATCATAAGTTGATTTTCACAAAATGGCGCCTAGATGACGTCATCAGTCAAAGTCAAGGTTGAAAACTTTGCTGTGCTTTGTTCATATGCCTATACATATGTGTGCCAAATTTTAGGACATTTGATTGAGCCATTTTCAAATTATTTTGAACACAAAAAAGTGGGTCGAAATAAGAAAAATAAATAAATAAACTAGACATATAATACTTGTTTGGAACAAGTATAGGTGGGCTGGTCAACTAAAATTTGAGACAAAATAGAGCAAAAATAAGCGACATACTGCTTACAAATTCTTAAAAAACAATATCATGTAGATTCATAACGTGAACTAAATTCACCTTCTATAGGCATAACACGCAAATTATGAAGTTTTTGACATGAGGCCTTTAATCAAAATTTTTACTATGATGACGTCATCAAAATGAAAAATAGTTATTTCTGCGCTTGTAGAGAATTGTCTTAGCTACAACATATCGAAATTTTGAAGAAAATTGATCAATATTTACAGAGATACAATCAATTTTACATAAATATGCTGACGTCATAATATGCAAATTCGTATTTTGAGTTCCAAGGCCATTGTGATGATGTCACGATACACTTAATGGCCAAATGAGACATGGAATCATATTTCCGACTCATACTCTATCTAAATATGAAAAAAAATTGAGGATCCCGGTGCATTCCAAAGGGCTATAACGGATTTTGTATAGGCATGTTTTTGCCCATATATGCTATGTATTAAAAGAGCTCACGCGCACTGACATTTATCTTGAATTTACGCTCATCTTGTTATTAATGGTCATAAAGAGATAAACATGGTATCAAATTCCTCGAAAAAATATGAGAAATATCATGAAAGAAAAAAAAATGGCGATTCTATGTTTTGTAATGTTGTTACGCGCGAAAACGCGCGCGCATGCTCGTACGCGCGATTTTTTATAAAATGCTTAAAATGACCTGAAACGTATGCAAAAAAAATTTGAGACGATTTTGAGCATTCAAAAATTTTGCGGGCGCACTGACGCGCGGACGTACGCGCACGCGCGCGCTTTTTGACCTGAAATTGACCGGATTGATATTGACCTTGATCATGATAAATATGAATGAGAAATAACTTACCGTTATGAAAATATGATCATAAGTAAATTTTCAGAAAATTTCACAAAATGGCGCCTAGATGACGTCATCAGTCAAGGTCAAGGTTTAAAACCTAACCATGTTTTCTCCATATGCCTATACATATGTGTGCCAAATTTCAAGTTATTTGATTTAGCCATTTTCAAGTTATTTTGCTAACAAAAAGTGGGTCGAAATAAGAAAAATAAATAATAAACTAGACATGTAATACTTGTTTGGAACAAGTATAGGTGGGCTGGTCAACTAAAATTTGAGACAAAAAAGAGCAAAAATAAGCGAGATACTGCTTAAAAATTCTTAAAAAACAATATCATGTAGATTCATGACGTGAATGAAATTCACCTTCTATAGTCATAACACGCAAATTATGAAATACTGACATGAGGCCTTTAATCAAAGTTTTCACTCTGATGACGTCATCAAAATGAAAAAAAAATTATCATAGAGCTTGTAGAAAATTGTCTTAGCTACAACATATCGAAATTTGGAAGAAAATCGATAAATATTTACAGAGAGACAATCAAGTTTCCATTAATAAGCTGACGTCATAATATGCGAATTTCAATTTTTAGTTCGAAGGTCATTATAATGATGTCAGAATTTTTTTAGTAGCCAAATGAGACATTAAACCATATTTCCGACTCATTCTCTATCAAAATATGAAAACAAAATTGGGGGTTCAGTTCCATCCCAACGAGCTATAATGAAATTTGTATAGGCATGTTTTTGCCCATGTATGTTATGTATTACAAGAGCTCGCGCGCACGGACATTTATGTTAAGCGAACGCTCATTCCGTTAATAATAGTCATAAAGAGATGGTATCAATTTGTTTGTAAAAATATGGGAAATATCATGAAAGAAAAAAAAAATGTCGATTCTATGTTTTGTAATGGTTTAACGCGCGAAAACGCGCGCGCATGCGCGTTTGCGCTTTTTTTTAATAAAATGCTTAAAATGGCCTAAAACGTATGCAAAATAAATTTTAGACGATTTTTAGCATTTTTATTTTTTGCGCGCGCTTTTACGCGCGGACGTACGCGCACGCGCGCGTTTTTTGACATGAAATTGACCGGACTGATATTGACCTTGATCACGATAAATATGAATGAGGAATGACTTACCGTTATGAAAATATGATCATGAGTACATTTTCAGAAAATCTCACAAAATGGCGCCTAGATGACGTCATGAGTCAAGGTCAAGGTTGAAAACGTTAGTGTGCTTTGTACATGTGCCTATACATATGTGTGCCAAATTTCAAGTTATTTGATTTAGCCATTTTCAAGTTATTTTGCTAACAAAAAGTGGGTCGAAATAAGAAAAATAAACTAGACATATAATACTTGTTTGGAACAAGTATAGGTGGGCTGGTCAACTAACATTTGAGACAAAATAGAGCAAAAATAAGCGACATACTGCTTACAAATTCTTAAAAGACAATATCATGTAGATTCATAACGTGAACTAAATTCACCTTCTATAGGCATAACACGCAAATTATGAAGTTTTTGACATGAGGACTTTAATCAAAATTTTCACTATGATGACGTCATCAAAATGAAAAATGGTTATTACTACGCTTGTAGAGAATTGTCTTAGCTACAACATATCGAAATTTTGAAGAAAATTGATCAATATTTACAGAGATACAATCAATTTTACATAAATATGCTGACGTCATAGTATGCAAATTCGTATTTTGAGTTCCAAGGCCTTTGTGATGATGTCACGATACACTTAATGGCCAAATGAGACATGAAATCATATTTCCGACTCATACTCTATCTAAATATGAAAAATAATTGAGGATCCCGGTGCATTCCAAAGAGCTATAACGGATTTTGTATAGGCATGTTTTTGCCCATATATGCTATGTATTAAAAGAGCTCGCGCGCACTGACATTTATCTTGAATTTACGCTCATCTTGTTCATAATGGCCATAAAGAGATAAACATGGTATCAAATTCCTTGAAAAAATATGAGAAATATCATGAAAGAAAAAAAAATGGCGATTCTATGTTTTGTAATGGTGTTACGCGCGAAAACGCGCGCGCATGCTCGTACGCGCGATTTTTTATAAAATGCTTAAAATGACCTGAAACGTATGCAAAATAAATTTGAGACGATTTTGAGCATTTAAAAATTTTGTGCGCGCACTGACGCGCGGACGTACGCGCACGCGCGCGTTTTTTGACCTGAAATTGACTGGACTGATATTGACCTTGATCATAATAAATATGAATGAGAAATACCTTTTGGTTTTGAAGATATGATCATGAGTTGATTTTCAGAAAATTTCACAAAATGGCGCCTAGATGACGTCATCAGTCAAGGTCAAGGTTGAAAACCTTACTGTGTTATGTCCATATGCCTATACATATGTGTGCTAAATTTCAAAGCATTTAAATGAACCATTACAAAGTTATCATGCTAACAAAAAAGTGGGTCGAAATAAGAAAAATAAATAAATAAATAAAGGCGATTTTAACAAAAATATAAGGTGGTCTGTATTAGATACAGCCCACCTGATAAATAAATAAATAATAAAGGCGATTTTAACAAAAATATAAGGTGGTCTGTATTAGATACAGCCCACCTGATAAATAATAAATAATAAATAAAGGCGATTTTAACAAAAATATAAGGTGGTCTGTATTAGATACAGCCCACCTGACTAGACATATAATACTTGTTTTGAACAAGTATAGGTGGGCTGGTCAACTAAAATTTGAGACAAAATAGAGCAAAAATAAGCGACATACTGCTTACAAATTCTTAAAAAACAATATCATGTAGATTCATAACGTGAACTAAATTCACCTTCTATAGGCATAACACGCAAATTATGAAGTTTTTGACATGAGGCATTTAATCAAAATTTTCACTATGATGACGTCATCAAAATGAAAAATGGTTATTACTGCGCTTGTAGAGAATTGTCTTAGCTACAACATATCGAAATTTTGTAGAAAATTGATCAATATTTACAGAGATACAATCAATTTTACATAAATATGCTGACGTCATAATATGCAAATTCGTATTTTGAGTTCCAAGGCCATTGTGATGATGTCACGATACACTTAATGGCCAAATGAGACATGGAATCATATTTCCGACTCATACTCTACCTTAATATGAAAAAAAATTGAGGATCCCGGTGCATTCCAAAGAGCTATAACGGATTTTGTATAGGCATGTTTTTGCCCATATATGCTATGTATTAAAAGACCTTGCGCGCACTGACATTTATCTTGAATTTACGCTCATCTTGTTAATAATGGTCATAAAGAGATAAACATGGAATCAAATTACTTGAAAAAATATGAGAAATATCATGAAAGAAAAAAAAATGGTGATTCTATGTTTTTTAATGGTGTTACGCGCGAAAACGCGCGCGCATGCTCGTACGCGCGATTTTTTATAAAATGCTTAAAATGACCTGAAACGTATGCAAAAAAAAATTGAGACGATTTTGAGCATTTAAAAATTTTGCGCGCGCATTGACGCGCGGACGTACGCGCACGCGCGCGTTTTTTGACCTGAAATTGACTGGACTGATATTGACCTTGATCATAATAAATATGAATGAGAAATACCTTTTGGTTATGAAGATATGATCATGAGTTTATTTTCAGAAAATTTCACAAAATGGCGCCTAGATGACGTCATCAGTCAAGGTCAAGGTTGAAAACCTTACCGTGTTTTGTCCATATGCCTATACATATGTATGTCAAATTTCAAAGCATTTGATTGAACAATTTCAAAGTTATTTTGCTAACAAAAAGTGGGTCGAAATAAGAAAAATAAATAATAAACTAGACATATAATACTTGTTTGGAACAAGTATAGGTGGGCTGGTCGACTAAAATTTGACACAAAAATAGAGCAAAAATAAGCGAGATACTGCTAAAAAACAATGCCATATAGATTAATGATGTGAAAAAAATTCACCTTCCTTAGGCATAACACGCAACTTAAGAAATTTCTGATATGTGCCCTTTAATCATAATTTTCACTATGATGACGTGATCAAAATGAAAAATGGTGGATATTGAGCTGGTAGAAAATTGTCTTACCTACATCATATCGAAATTTGGAAGAAAATCGATCAATATTTACAGAGATACAATAAATTGTACATAAATATGCTGACTTCATAATATGCAAATTGGAATTTTGAGATCGGAGGCCATTATGATGACGTCATGAGTTAATTGAAGGTCAAATGTGACATGAAACAATATCTCCGAATCATACTCTATCAAAATATGAAAAAAAATTGGGGTCACCTTGCGTCCTATTAATGGATTTTGTATAGGCATGATTTTGCCCATATATGCTATGTATTACAAGAGCTCGCGCGCACGGAAATTTTTGTTAAACGGTCGATCATTCAGTTATTAATAGTCATAAAGAGACAAACATGTTAACAATTTGTTTGTAAATATATGTGGAATATTATGAAAGAAAAAAATGGCGATTCTATGTTGTGCAATAGTTTTACGCGCGAAAACGCGCACGCATGCGCGTGTGCGCGATTTTTTATAAAATGCTTAGAATGGCCTAAAACGTATGCAAAATGATTTTGAGACGATTTTGAGCATTTTAAAATTTTGCGCGCGCATTGACGCGCGGACGTACGCGCACGCGCGCATTATTTGAGCTGAAATTAACCGGACGCATATTGACCTTAATCATGATAAATACGAATAAGAATTACTTTTTGGTTATGAAGATATGATCATGAGTTAATTTTCACAAAATGGCGCCTAGATGACGTCATTAGTCAAGGTCAAGGTTGAAAACATTACTTTGTTTTGTTCATATGCCTATACATTATGTGTGCCAAATTTCAAGGCATTTGATTGAGCCATTTTCAAGTTATCTTGTTCACAAAAAAGTGGGTAGAATTAAGAAAAATAAATAATAAACTAGACATATAATGGGCTGGTCAACTAAAATTCGAGACAAAATAGAACAAAAATAAGCGAGATACTGCTTAAACATTCTTAAAAAGCAATATCATGTAGTTTCATGACGTGAACGAAATTCACCTTCTATAGGAATAACACGCAAATTATGAAATTTCTGACATGAGGCCTTTAATCGAAATTTTCACTATGATGACGTCATCAAAATGAAAAATGGTGTTCATTGACCTTGTAGAGAATTGTCTTAGCTACAACATATCGAAATTTAGAAGAAAATTGATGAATATTTACAGAGATACAATAAATTTTAAATAAATATGCTGACGTGATAATATGCAAATTTGCATTTTGAGTTCAAGGCCATTATGATGATGTCACGATACACTTAATGGCAAAATGAGACATGGAATCATATCTCCGACTCATACTTTATCTAAATATGAAAAAAAATTGAAGGTCACGGTTCATTTCAAAGAGCTATAATGGATTTTGTATAGGCATGTTTTTGCCCATATATGCTATGTATTAAAAGAGCTCGCGCGCACGGTCATTTATCTTGAATTACGCTCATCTTGTTATTAATGGTCATAAAGAGATAAACATGGTATCAAATTCCTCGAAAAAATATGAGAAATATCATAAAAGAAGAAAAAAATGGCGATTCTATGTTTTGTAATGGTGTTACGCGCGAAAACGCGCGCTCATACGCGTGTGCGCGATTTTTTATAAAATGCTTAAAATGGCCTGAAACGTATGCAAAATAATTTTGAGACTATTTTGAGCATTTTTAAATTTTGCGCGCGCACTGACGCGCGGAAATACGCGCACGCGCGCGTTTTTTGACCCGAAATTGACCGGACGGATATTGACCTTGAACATGATAAATATGAATGAGAACTGAGTTTTGGTTATGAAGATATGATCATGAGTCAATTTTCACAAAATGGCGCCTAGATGACGTCATCAATCAAGGTCAAGGTTGAAAACTTAGTGTGATTTCTCTATATGCCTATACATATGTCTGCTAAATTTCAAAGCATTTGATTAAACCATTTTAAAGTAATCTTGCTAACAAAAAAGTGGGTGGAAATAGGAAAAATAAATTAAAAATTCTTAATAACAATATCATGTAGTTTCATGACGTGAACGAAATTCACCTTCTATAGTCATAACACGCAAATTGTGAAATTTCTGACATGAGGCCTTTAGTCGAAATTTTTACTCTGATGACGTCATGAAAATGAAAAATGGTTACATTGAACTTGTAGAAAATTATCTTAGCTACAACATATCGAAATTTTGAAGAAAATCGATCAATATATACAGAGATACAATCAATTTTACATAAATATGCTGACTTCATAATATGCAAAATCGTATTTTGAGTTCCAAGGTCATTATGATGATGTTACGATACACTTAATGGCAAAATGAGACATGGAATCATATCTCCGACTCATACTTTATCTAAATATGAGAAAAAAATGAAGATCACGGTTCATTTCAAAGAGCTATAATGGATTTTGTATAGGCATGTTTTTGCCCATATATGCTATGTATTAAAAGAGCTCGCGCGCACGGACATTTATCTTGAATTGACGCTCATCTTGTTATTAATGGTCATAAAGAGATAAACATGGTATCAAATTCCTCGAAGAAATATGAGAAATATCATGAAAGAAAAAAAATGGCGATTATATGTTTTGTTATGGTGTTACGCGCGAAAACGCGCGCGCATGCGCGTTTGCGCGATTTTTTATAAAATGCTTAAAATGACCTAGAACGTATGCAAAATAAATTTGAGACGATTTTGAGCATTTACAAATTTTGCGCGCGCAATGACGCGCGGACGTACGCGCGTGTGCGCGTTTTTTGACATGAAATTGACCGGACTGATATTTACCTTGATCATAATAAATATGAATGAGAAATACCTTTTGGTTATGAAGATATGATCATGAGTTGATTTTCAGAAAATTTCACAAAATGGCGTCTAGATGACGTCATCAGTCAAGGTCAAGGTTGAAAACCTTACCGTGTTTTGTCCATATGCCTATACATATGTGTGCCAAATTTCAAGGCATTTGATTGAACCATTTTCAAGATATCTTGTTAACAAAAAAGTGGGTAGAATTGAGAAAAATAAATAAATAAACTAGACATATAATACTTGTTTGGAACAAGTATAGGTGGGCTGGTCAACTAAAACTTGAGACAAAATAGAGCAAAAATAAGCGACATACTGCTTACAAATTCTTAAAAAACAATATCATGTAGATTCATAACGTGAACTAAATTCACCTTCTATAGGCATAACACGCAAATTATGAAGTTTTTGACATGAGGCCTTTAATCAAAATTTTCACTATGATGACGTCATCAAAATGAAAAATGGTTATTACTGCGCTTGTAGAGAATTGTCTTAGCTACAACATATCGAAATTTTAAAGAAAATTGATCAATATTTACATAGATACAATCAATTTTACATAAATATGCTGACGTCATAATATGCAAATTCGTATTTTGAGTTCCAAGGCCATTGTGATGATGTCACGATACACTTAATGGCCAAATGAGACATGGAATCATATTTCCGACTCATACTCTATCTTAATATGAAAAAAAATTGAGGATCACGGTGCATTCCAAAGAGCTATAACGGATTTTGTATAGGCATGTTTTTGCCCATATATGCTATGTATTAAAAGACCTCGCGCGCACTGACATTTATCTTGAATTTACGCTCATCTTGTTAATAATGGTCATAAAGAGATAAACATGGAATCAAATTCCTTGGAAAAATATGAGAAATATCATGAAAGAAAAAAAAATGGCGATTCTATGTTTTTTAATGGTGTTACGCGCGAAAACGCGCGCGCATGCTCTTACGCGCGATTTTTTTATAAAATGCTTAAAATGACCTGAAACGTATGCAAAATAAATTTGAGACGATTTTGAGCATTTAAAAATTTTGCGCGCGCATTGACGCGCGGACGTACGCACACGCGCGCGTTTTTTGACCTGAAATTGACTGGACTGATATTGACCTTGATCATAATAAATATGAATGAGAAATACCTTTTGGTTAGAAAGATATGATCATGAGTTTATTTTCAGAAAATTTCACAAAATGGCGCCTAGATGACGACATCAGTCAAGGTCAAGGTTGAAAACCTTACTGTGTTTTCTCCATATGCCTATACATATGTGTGCCAAATTTCAAGGTATTTCATTCAACCATTTTCAAGTTATCTTGCTAACAAAAAAGTGGCTATAATTAAGAAAAATAAATAAATAATAATAAATAAATAAATAAAGGCAATTTTAACAAAAATATAAGGTGGTCTGTATTAGATACAGCCCACCTGATAATAAAGGCGATTTTAACAAAAATATAAGGTGGTCTGTATTAGATACAGCCCACCTGATAAATAAAGGCAATTTTAACAAAAATATAAGGTGGTCTGTATTAGATACAGCCCACCTGATAAATAATAAATAAAGGCAATTTTAACAAAAATATAAGGTGGTCTGTATTAGATACAGCCCACCTGACTAGACATATAATACTTGTTTGGAACAAGTATAGGTGGGCTGGTCAACTAAAATTTGAGACAAAATAGAGCAAAAATAAGCGACATACTGCTTACAAATTCTTAAAAAACAATATCATGTAGATTCATAACGTGAACTACATTCACCTTCTATAGGCATAACACGCAAATTATGAAGTTTTTTAAATGAGGCCTTTAATCGAAATTTTCACTATGATGACATCATCAAAATTAAAAATGTTTATTATTGAGCTTGTAGAGAATTGTCTTAGCTACAACATATCGAAATTTGGAAGAAAATCGATCAATATTTACAGAGATACAATCAATTTTCCATAAATATGCTGACGTCATAATATGCAAATTCGTATTTTGAGTTCCAAGGCCATTATGATGATGTCACGATACACCTAATGGCCAAATGAGACATGTAATCATATTTCCGACTCATACTCTATCTTAATATGAAAAAAAAATGAGGATCCCGGTGCATTCCAAAGAGCTATAACGGATTTTGTATAGGCATGTTTTTGCCCATATATGCTATGCATTAAAAGACCTCGCGCGCACTGACATTTATCTTGAATTTAAGCTCATCTTGTTAATAATGGTCATTAAGAGATAAACATGGAATCTAATTCCTTGAAAAAATATGAGAAATATCATGAAAGAAAAAAAAATGGCGATTCTATGTTTTTTAATGGTGTTACGCGCGAAAACGCGCGCGCATGCTCGTACGCGCGATTTTTTATAAAATGCTTAAAATGACCTGAAACGTATGCAAAATAAATTTGAGACGATTTTGAGCATTTAAAAATTTTGCGCGCGCATTGACGCGCGGACGTACGCGCACGCGCGCGTTTTTTGACCTGAAATTGACCGGACACATATTGACCTTGATCCTGATAAATATGAATGAGAAATTACTTCTGGTTATAAAGATATGATCATGAGTTGATTTTCAATCTTTTTCACAAAATGGCGCCTAGATGACGTCATCAGTCAAGGTCAAGGTCGAAAAATTTCCTATGCTTTGTTCATATGCCTATACATATGTGTGTTAAATTTTAAGATATTTGATTAAGCCATTTTTAAATTATCTTGAACACAAAAAAGTGGGTCGAAATAAGAAAAATAAATAATAAAGAATAATAATAAAGGCAATTTTAACAAAATTATAAGGTGGTCTGTATTAGATACAGCCCACCTAATAATAATAATAAAGGCAATTTTAACAAAATTATAAGGTGGTCTGTATTAGATACAGCCCACCTAATTATTTTTCATTTTGATGACGTCATCATAGTGAAAATTTTGATTAAAGGCCTCATGTCAAAAACTTCATAATTTGCGTGTTATGCCTATAGAAGGTGAATTTAGTTCACGTTATGAATCTACATGATATTGTTTTTTAAGAATTTGTAAGCAGTATGTCGCTTATTTTTGCTCTATTTTGTCTCAAGTTTTAGTTGACCAGCCCACCTATACTTGTTCCAAACAAGTATTATATGTCTAGTTATTATTATTCTTTATTATTTATTTTTCTTATTTCGACCCACTTTTTTGTGTTCAAGATAATTTGAAAATTGCTCAATCAAATATCTTAAAATTTAACACACATATGTATAGGCATATTCACAAAGCATAGGAAGTTTTTCGACCTTGACCTTGACTGATGACGTCATCTAGGCGCCATTTTGTGAAAAAAATTGAAAATCAACTCATGATCATATCTTCATAACCAAAAGTAATTTCTCATTCATATTTATCAGGATCAAGGTCAATATGTGTCCGGTCAATTTCAGGTCAAAAAACGCGCACGTGCGCGTACGTCCGCGCGTCAATGCGCGCGCAAATTTTTTAAATGCTCAAAATCGTCTCAAATTTATTTTGCATACGTTTCAGGTCATTTTAAGCATTTTATAAAAAATCGCGCGTACGAGCATGCGCGCGCGTTTTCGCGCGTAACACCATTACAAAACATAGAATCGCCATTTTTTTTTCTTTCATGATATTTCTCATATTTTTTCAAGGAATTTTATACCATGTTTATCTCTTTTTGACCATTATTAACAAGATGAGCGTAAATTCAAGATAAATGTCAGTGCGCGCGAGCTCTTTTAATACATAGCATATATGGGCAAAAACATGCCTATACAACATCCGTTATAGCTCTTTGGAATGCACCGGGATCCTCAATTTTTTTCATATTTAGGTAGAGTATGAGTCGGAAATATGATTCCATGTCTCATTTGGCCATTACGTGTATCGTGACATCATCACAATGGCCTTGGAACTCAAAATACGAATTTGCATATTATGACGTCCGCATATTTATGGAAAATTGATTGTATCTCTGTAAATATTGATCAATTTTCTTCAAAATTTCGATATGTTGTAGCTAAGACAATTCTCTACAAGCTTTAAGATAACCATTTTTCATTTTGATGACGTCATCATAGTGAAAATCTCGATTAAAGGCCTCATGTCAAAAGGCCTTCATAATTTGCCTTATCCCTATAGAAGGTGAATTTCGTTCACGTCATGAAACTACATGATATTGTTTTTTAAGAAGTTTTAAGCAGTATCTCGCTTATTTTTGCTCTATTTTGTCTCAAATTTAAGTTGACCAGCCCACCTATACTTGTTCCAAACAAGTATTATATGTCTAGTTATGATGTGTATTACAATTATGACGCTAATTATTGCGATTATTGCAATGACGACCTTCGTCATTGCTTTATTTTCGTTCACCTTCTGCCCCATTAATATTCTTCTTCTCCTTAATGTTTTCCTTATCGTCAGGAAATCGCATTCGTTTGGCACGTAGTGCTTGTTATTCCTAGTTAGGTGCTTTTCACATGTCCTTTTCCTTTTCAAATTCCATAGGCATAGTCTCTAACATCTCATCAAGGTCACTAGGGGGGGGGGGAGGGGGGAGGGGGATCCCAAAAATATCGCAACGACTCTGTGTTATATAGATATTTTTAAATATCCTCATGAAATAAGGAATTTAAAATATTAATTCGCTAATTTATTGATATAATTGTATTTGTTAGCATTATTCTATTTCTTTCCAGCATGATTTTATTATGGTTTTGCATGTTTTGTTTTTGATCTTATTATTCTTCTTCTTCAGGATGGTATACTGGTCGAAACGTATCGCATTTCTCACGTTAAATGAGTTCCAGTGATGAACACACACTCCCGGTCAAGCAGACATGTACCATCGCCTTATACCTGACATACGTCATGGTGAAAGAAAGGAGTATAATCAAGCCGTTTTCCTTTGACCCCATGCTCCAAGCCGCCGAAAAGTTATGCGTTTATCTGCAACTGTTAACCAGGTGGAGAGATAAAAGAGTGCATGAAATATCAGGATTTAGAATACCTACATCAGAAAATGGTATCCCAGCAAGCTGTCCCTTTCAATGATTTATCATCAATTGTTTAATGTGTAATGAGTAGAACAGGCGAACACAAACTTGTGTAATTTCATCCTTTTTCCAACTGCAAAATACAAAAAACACGCGAAAACACGCAATAGCAAACGTATAGTTACCGAAGATTGTAAACCATGGATTACATCACGGGACATTAAAGCACGCTCAAATTAGCGCATCATCCTAAAGTATTGAGTTTTTGTCAGGATCTAATTTTTCTTTTACCAACTCTGGCACAGAAATTATAGGAAGGGCGGAGTACTAAATTTGAAAAATTGTTTAATGCACTATTCCTAATACAATTTATAATTTACATTGACATTTTGCCGGTAATTTAATATTTTGTAAAAAATGTAAAACTGGTGCCTGGCCTCCGAAATTTCCCGCAGTGGAAGCGCGGTTCGGAGCATGGAACTTCAAAGCCAAGTAGAATGTTACACATCCCATTGTTACGCTTGAGAACTCATGAATGCGTTTGAATACATTACAAGAGTTACCACTCCTTTCTATCACCTCCCCGGTTACACTGGTGACTACGTCTTACCTGGTCAAGCGGATATACGTCACAATGTTTAAGGTGATAATAGCCCCCCCCCCCCCCTCAGTGTAATTTAGGGTACGCATATGCTTGTTCCCTCTTTTTGAAAACACCCCCTACCTGAGAACTGCCAACATTTCCGAACCCCCCTTTCGCGGGCTTTTCGCGGGCTTTTCCTGCCTTGGAGACCCCCCTAAATCATGACAAATGCTCAATGTACCCCCCGAAATTCGGAATAATTTCTCAGGAGTCCAAAGAGATGAAAGAAAAAGAAGAAGAAAAAAGACCCCCTTTTTAAAGAAATCTCCGGGTGAAAAGTTGATACACCCCTTTTTTTTACAATTCTCGGGCCGGACTTTGTCGCACGAAAAGTACCCCTTTACCGGACATTTTGGTAACACGCATGGGGTCCGTCCGTTCTCGGAGTGGGGGGGGGGGGGGGGGGTAATAGTTACAGCACAATCGAATCAAGGGGGGGGGGGGGGCGGAGATAATAGTTACAGCACAATCGAATTAATATAAACGAAAACAGACATCTTGTCTTGCCCTCATCGGTGTAAATCACAAAAATGAACACGCGCTTGTTCCCGTAGCTTCCGCTTATATTTTCTCCGATAAGTCCAACATTAACAGGTTTATTATGTCTGTTTTGGGTGTTATCACTTTGTTCGATAATGTTAAATACCGTGATTAATGCAGTTAATGTTATTTTACACTTCTGTTTACATAATGTACAAACCAGAAATTGTGCGTTTTTTATATATTGAATTTTGTTTATATCCTCTTCTCAATATCAAGTGGAATTGTTTAATAATTATTAAAGATTTCAAATTCATCAAAGCATCGATCGAAATACTGTAAGACAACTGAAATTCAAGAAAACCTTTTGGGAAATGTCTATTGAGGTAATGAATATGTGTGATTCTAACACTAGGAATGTTCGAGCACAACTCTCATATCTTCGATTGTGAAACAATATATAAAAAAAAAAAATCAACAATAAATCGCATTGGAAAATATAAGAAATTCTTCAATGCTAAAATAACGAAATTGCAGACGTGATATCCACAAAAATACCAAGCAATTTCCCTTTTCTTCATTTTGTAAAAGTGATAGAACGTATTCTACCTTCACAGTTTGCCTATGAATAGGAAAAAAGAACTCAAGAATTTGACTTTTAAACCCAGACTTATGGCATTATCAGATATTATGATTATTATAGTTTACCGTCCATCGCAGAAACGTTGGTAATAGTAGCAATAGCATTTGTATAGGAAATAAAGTAGAAGTAGGAGAAGAAGAAAACAAATAATACTCATGATAATTAATTATTATAATAGAAGATAAAGGAGAACAAGAAAAGGAAAAAGAAAGGAGAAAGAAAAAAAAAGTTGTAGCAGTGGTAGTAATGAAATGTCTCTTTTACATAGAGAGATTAATGGTTTTTTTAGAGCAATGTTTCAGTTACTTTGTTTACCTTTGTTTAGTATTTGCCAAATAGGATTCTCCTCGAACGGAAAGAAGTTATTGTTTGCCTTATTTAATAATTAATCATGTATATTCGTTTTTCGGATCATTCATCGTGTTCTCATATTTTCATAAAATATGGAACTCACTGTCAGTAATCCAAATCACTATTAAACCTTAAACAATTCAGAAATACTTGTTGCCGTAATGATGTTTTTTTTAACATTAGACACAGGTCATATTTGTTAGTTATATTACAATATAGGTGTATATTAACGCATGTATATTTTATATGAATCTATGATAGTCCAATGAACAATTACATTCGTGCAAGTTTCATGCTAATATTATCAAATTGTTTATTATTCAAGTTTGACAAGTACACAAATTTTCGAAAGGCATTTTCCTTCTTAAATAAGCAGTACAAACAGTATGGTGAAAATTGATATAAATGTGATAACTTTATTGTGGATTGAGACGATGATATAGCACTATAATTATGAAATACACCCTTGAAGAGTTTAGAAATGCATACAAGTTCTTTTTACGGTTTTTAAATATTTTTAATAACTGCATTGTAAATACGTTCACCCCCTGTTTTTTTCTATATTAGTATATTGAACACAAGTCATGATTACTATTCATATTTCAAATATAGGTGTATATTAAACGCAACTATATATTATTTGAATCTGTGATAGTTTAATGTACAATAACTTTCTTGTAAGTTTCATGTTAATATTATCAAAAAACTGTTTATTATCCAAGTTTGACGAGTACACAGATTTTTGGAAGGCATTTTCCTTTTCCAGTTCAAACAGTATGATGAACAGAATATATGTAATTTATATAAATTTTGATAACTTTATTGTAGATTGAGACGATAATATAGCACTATAATTATGAAATACACCCTTAGAGAGTTTAGGAATGCATACAAGTTCCTTTTTCATTTCATAATATTTTGAATTACTGCATACTGCATTGTAAAAACGTTTACACGCCTGTTCTTTCCTCTATATTAGTATATTGAACACAAGTCATGATTTCTAGTTATATTTATTATAAAGGTGTATATTAAACGCACGTATATACTAGTTGAATCTATAATAGTTTAACCATCAATAAAATTATTGCGAGTTTCATGCTTATACTATCAAATTGTTTATTATTCAAGGTTGACAAGTACACAGAGTTTCGGAAGGCACCTTCCTTCTTCAGTTAAAACAGATAGTTTAATACGCAGTACAAACAGTATGATGAACTGAATATATGTAATTGATATAACTGTGATAGCTTTATTTTGTATGGAGCCGATAACATAGCACTATAATTATGAAATACACCCTTGAAGAGTTTAAAGATGCATACAATTTCCTTTTTCGTTTTATAATATTTTGAATAACTGCATTGTAAATACGTTTTCACGCCTGTTTATTTTGTCTATATAAGTATATTGAACAGTAGTCATGATTACTATTTGTATTTAAACTATAGGTGTATATTAAACGCATGTATATATTATTTGAATCTATAATAGTTTAATCAACAAAATTATTGCGAGTTTCATGCTTATACTATCAAACTGTTTAATATTCAAGTTTGACGAGTACCCAGATTTTTGAAAGGCAATTTCCTTCTTCAGTTACAAACAGAGAGTAACAATGGACAGTTTAATAAGCAGTACAAACAGTATGATGAACAGTATATATGTAATTGATATAACTGTGATAGCTTTATTTTTGTATGGAGCCGATAACATAGCAATATAATTATGAAATACACCCTTGCAGAGTTTAGAAATGCATACAAGTTATTTTTTCGTTTTATAATATTTTGAATAATTGCATTGTAAATACGTTTTCACGCCTGTTTGTTTTGTCTATATACGTATATTGAACAGAAGTCATGATTACTATTTGTATTTAAAATATAGGTGTATATTAAACGCATGTATATATTATTTGAATCTATAATAGTTTAATCAACAATAAAATTATTGCGAGTTTCATGCTCATACTATCAAACTGTTTAATATTCAAGTTTGACAAGTACCCAGATTTTTGAAAGGCAATTTCCTTTTTAAAGTTAAAAACAGAGAGTAACAATGGACAGTTTAATAAGCAGTACAAACAGTATGATGAACAGTATATATGTAATTGATATAACTGTGATAACGTTATTGTGGATTATAACGATAATATAGCACTATAACTATGAAATACACTGTTCAAGAGTTTAAGAATGCATACAATTTTTTTTAATTTTTTTTTTTAATATTTCGAATGACTACATTGTAAATACGTTTACACACCTGTATATTTTATCAAAAATACGAATACCCGCAGATGATTAAATGTCTTGTTTCTTACTCTATGCCTTGGTTGTGTTCAATTGGTTTGAGAGAAGATTGTAAGAATGAAGAACACCTTTTTGTCACGGTCATGGATGTTAAGCTGAAATCAACACAGAGTAACTTAGGGAAATACAAGTCCAGCAGACAACTTTACTCTGTAATCTGGAGTGGAAATTGAGTTGAATGGAATTTATAAAAATAAATATAATTTTTATAAAAGAAAAAGAAAAGCAAAGTCAAAGAATATAATACTAAAAATCCACTCTTCTTGTTATCGTATGAGGCATAACTTCGTTTGAGAAAGGAAATCCACCACCAAAATGGTGGAGTCCATTCTCAAGAAAATAAATGCATTGAATTGGATTGGATTCGCTACTATAAGAGTGATTTAAATCCCTCATATGACCCATAAAAGGTGACCCATTAGATACCATCGGTTCCACATTTAGTCTCATCAGCACACGTTAATAAATCATTATTCTACCCTAGAAAAAGAGGAAAAGACCCATGGTTATACCATTCAGTTATGGTGCTGGACGATACCTCTACTATGGTACCGTGAGTACCAGTATTTGATCGTGAACTTCCAAAACATAAATATATGTATGGGGATAATGGCACCTATCATAATTATAACTCAACATCAAAGTGATTACATGGGGCCATGCGTGCCATACATCAAGACGACAAGTAATGAATGCTCGTGGGTTGACACATCCGCGATTTTTAATAATCTTCTGATAATTGGGTTCCTGATATAATCCATGTATTACAATCTAACGCATTTGGTCTACAATATGACACTTGTATCGTGTATGGAGATTACCCTATAGATAAGGTAGAATGCTTCGTTTGTTATTGTCTCAAAGACAGTACACCTCGTACTCATTCAACTATTCAAATATGATATAAAGTTGATACTGTATGCGGTGTAAAAGCAGAAACAACAAAAGAAAAACTTTTTAAAGGGTAAGACTGGGAACAAATGTTTTTTTTAACAGTGGTGGTCGAAGGAAAACATTGTTATTACTACACTTATGTATAGTATGTGTTCTTAAAAAGGGGAATGGAAAAAATAATTGCACAGACATAAAGATAAAATGCAAATAATAAACATTGGTTTTATTATAACTCTACGACAGTAATAACTTGCATGTATGATATCTGTACAAGTCAAGAAGATGTATAAACAATTAGTTTTCATGTTATGGCAAGTAATCAGTCTGGTACTTGATCCCCGAAATAGTAATAAAAGCAAACATAAACGTTATCACATATATCCAAACAATATTATTGATGACTCTTTCATTAGAAGGGTCGAGTTGTTCTAGCGCCACCTTGTGACTGATTTAGTAACCACATGGAAAACTGTGCAGTTGATACCCGGAAGCCAACGCTTAACTCGGGGAGATTTGAGTTTAACCTCACATCTCCCTGCGTAACTGGTGTATTTCTTATTGTCCCTACGATATCACAGTGGAACGGATTCGTTTGATAAAATTAAAGAAATACAAGCATTCCTTTAAAAGAAACAGAACTTTTTTTAAATTTTTATTCCTGACTCATTTTTTCTGATTGAGGTGTCATAAGAAAGGGCAGAATAGAATTTTCTGGAAATGTGAATTTATCTTTGAAATTCAGATACCATTTGCCAAATAACCTTTTGGTACCCTTTCTTCATTTTTTTTCTTCACCCATGCGTAAAATATGTATCATATGAGTTGCATCAAATGAAAGAAGAGGGTATAAGCTTTATAAATATGTGTCATTTATTAATTGTGATGAAGTTATGATAAAACATCGATAATTCTCGGTTTCGTTCTTTCTGGGACGCACTGTATAATCAGGTGGCTTAATTAGTGGAATTACCGTTACTTGCCGGATAAAAGCACCATTTTTGGTAGAGGGATTCCCTAGGACCTACTAAACGATATAAGGTTAGGAGCCCCCAGCCAAAACAAAAATCAATTTAAGGGTGTTGGAGCCGGCGTCTTTTTGGAGTCCCCAAATAATTGTATAACATTGATTTGTTGTTGTACAAATGCCACTTTAGGTACTAGGGCTTCCTTAGAACCTACTGAACGATATTAGGCTAGGAGCCCCCGGCAAGAATATCAGATGAGGGTGTGGGGTGGGGGCGTCGCCTTGTCATTTTATAAAACACTAAAAGATAATCTTGTAAAACAAATAATGCACATCATTTTGTTCGGGATTAGTAAAATTACCCGCACTCGGTACCTTTGTAACAGTCCAAACATCCTCGGCTATCGCCTCGGGTGTGTAGACTGTTCCAAAGGTGCCTTGTGTGGGTAATTCCTACTATTGCCCTCACTGCTGTATATTATTTGTATAACATATTCATTATCATATGATCATGACACCCTCTTTCACTCATTCAGGTCATATCTCATACATATTCATAATCATCATACATGTTCATTATCAGCATACATGTTTATTATCATCATACATGTTCATTATCATCATAGGCTACATGTTCATTATCATCATACATGTTCATTATCACCATACATATTCATTATCACCATACATATTCATTATCATCATACATATTCATTATCATCATACATATTCATTATCATCATACATATTCATTATCATCATACATATTCATTATCATCATACATATTCATTATCATCATACATATTCATTTTCATGTGAACATAAATTCACCTTTCACTCTTTCTTCTCACCATCAAGCCCGCCAAACATAAAGATCTGAGTGGGCTTCGAATGCCCCTAAAACAAACACACAAACAACCAATATAAAGGAGTTGTGATGCGTTTAATAAATGTATCCCAAAACCGACTTGGGAGATGGGGATCGATAGTCAACTTGTAAAACAAAACACGGGAGTATAATATCTACAACAGTAATAACATCGCACTCTTTTTCTTCTGATGTAAGTTTAATAATTATCATAAAGGCATCGTTTAACAGTGTTAAATCTGAGATGCACGGACCTACGTGTTATCAGTGTCTGTGATATAGTGTAATATTGAAGCCCTAAACAAAATGATCAAGAAGTGCCTCAAAAAAAATAAAAATCTTTGAGCGACCGGTTTTACCATACTCGTTTTCCCCAATAGACTGTAGTGTAATTTGTAATTTAAATCATAAATATCTTGATAATTAGACAAGCGATCGGCTTGTAAAAGTCATGGAGTTCCTGACTGACCTAAAGGTTTATAATCAGCATTGCAGCATACGCTAAATCCAGGATTTTGTTTCAGAATCTGAGACAAAGTTACCGGATCCCTTTAATTGGCTCGTACAATAAAAAAACAAACACAATTACACTGATTGGGACTATCATTATAACACGATCGCATCTATTTTCGAAAGATTAACTCACGGGCAATGTCACTTCTCTTTTGTATATCCAAAAGAAGTCTTGTCCGGATTACGTAATACATGTTATGTTCACAATTGTCTATGGGCGCGTTCATGCTTGATTTTGAAGGTAGAATGAGCGATCTGAAACGCTCATCGTAAACGCTCATCGTGATCGCAGTTCCACGGTGTAGCTGTTCATGCTTACTTCTCTGGCTCATCCAGGCAATTCTCCTTGTGTGGCATTGTGTGACCTTTACTGTGCATGCTACGTAGACCCACTAGAGGTCAGTGCGTTGACCCCATTTAAACGCGTTTACAATTGTAAACGCATCTTTTTGTGAGTTTACGATCGGCGTTCGTGATCGCCGTTTTTCGGTGATTCTACAAAAGTGAGCATGAACGCAAGCGTGTTTTAAACTAAACACGTAACAGATGCCTGATTCTGGCCGTCAAAATCAAGCATGAACGCGGCCTATAAGGTACACGTTGCTATCGTGTTTTACGATCATTCATCGATATTAATGCATCAATCCCTCATTTTGTTACGCAGAGGGCAGTATGCAGAAATTTGTGGTTGTGACTCTAGGATTTTTTTCAGAACTACATTGATAGCTCTTTATTGATCAGTCTTTGGTTGATCAATTAAGTTCTAAGACGATATAAACTTTATTTATCAAGAATAAATCATTTTGTCACAATCGTTTCACGAAATACAGGTTACTATCATATCATAACTTGATGGGAAACAGTGTAAAACTACTACTACTACCACTACTACTTCTACGACTACTACTATTGCTACTACTACGACTACTACTATTGCGACTACTACTACTACTACTACTACTATTACTACTACGACTACTACTAATACAACTACTACGACGACTACTACTACGACGACGACGACGACGACTACCACTACGACGACGACGACGACGACTACTACTACTACTACTACTACTAAAACAACAACTACTACTACAACTACTACTACTTCTACTCCTACTACTACTTCTACTACCAGAAGTTGAATGAACCCCGATCAAATCGATGAAATTTTCCTTTACATTTTACTAAAACGAGAAAAAAAGGGGGGAAATAATTGCAGCCAAGTTAGCTATGTCAATCAATAAATCTATATGCATATACGCCTACGTATCCGCAATATTCAGATGATTTTTTGTTCTTTGAAAGGCTGGAGGAGAAACTAGGATTTAATTTTGCTTGGATTAATTACAGTCAAACCTGTTCTTAGTGGCCATGACTCAATACAGGCTACCTGTCTACAGTGATCACTATTTGCGTTTTTCTTGGGTGGCCTTACCAGACAGGTTAGACTGTATTTAGCTATTGTTTGCTTGTCGTCCAGGTTACTGGGTCTACAGAACAGAGCATGGGCATGAGGTTCACCGCGAAACCATTCAAACAACGGGACGCAGCAGGGAAAGTCAGTGTTTAGCACAAAATTGTTTGGTACAAAATTGTTTAGTACAGGCAACCTTGACAATCTAGCCAGTATGACATTTCACACCGCAGTACTTTATATTCATCTGATGCAAAACCACTGAATTCAACCAATCGACCGATAGGATATCTTTCGGCTTACTTCATATCATCGGGTCATCGCGTCTGGTCGGGTGGCCGCGTTGCACGGCCTTTTTTTAAACGAAAACGGAAGCCCATTGTTAAGATGCACGTTAAGGACGCGACCATTTGAAGGTTTGCCGCAGGGTTTTTCAGAAAGTGTTTGGTAAATTGGACCGATGAACCGATGATTCGAAATAAGCCATGTATTTTATTTGGATATTTTATTGCATCTCTCACCAAATAAAAACTAGAATGATAAAGATACGATTGAGTACTAGCTGAACAAGCGATTACATTTCGAAAGAAATTACGCGGGCACAAGTGGGAAAGGTCTGTTATGAACTACCGGAGAATGTATGTAGCTGCCTATACGGTGAAGTTTCTGTATCATCAACATTAAGAGAAGTTGAATTAAAGACCGTCACCACTACTAGGCCAGAAGTGTTTAGACCACACAGCGAGCCAACAGAGGTCACTGTGACAGGTGGCTATCTCATTAACTCAGCTCTCATTTAACATAAGAAAAAGAGGATCATGGGGGACCAACAGGCACCGATAGGGGAAGTTTTCTATATAGAGGGAGCAAGTAGCTACAAGTAGGACAGTGTGCCTTTAAGGCTTGTTCAGATATGGCGCGGAAGAGTGATGACGCAAAGTGTATTACGCTTCACACTTCTATTTGAAAGCACAAGGCTCAGTAAGTACGCACAGGAACTTAGTTGCAAGCATTTAGGCTTACACGCAAACCTCGGTGACATTTTTGGCGGCGCCTCACCGCGGCGTATTTGAACGAGCCTTAATCGTGCTGATGCTGACGCACAGAAATTGCTCAATCCTATATATATATGGGAATACGCACACGTATATTCCGCATGAAAGTTAAGGGCAAACTTTTCCAGCTATTTCTTGTCATACAGTTTGTACAGTAATTTTAGTATAAGGGCATATGATGAAGACTACTCCTTTTCAGGGAACATTTTTCTACAATGACATTCATACAAACTGAGGTAGGAGAATGAGAGAGCTCATAGACCATTTTTCATCTTTACAACAATTAAACCTTCTCTTCAAATAACTTTGCTCCTCTTCACACCACAGAGGGCGCCAAGCCGTTGTCTTGCCATGATCATTTTCGTAGTCTCGTAGTTCTCACTCACCAGTCGTTTACAGAAAACCGAGTTGTTCGAGGTCACGTGACCGACGCGAAGCATCTTTTGTCCTTTACGCGCAGCCTCGTTATCTTCTATCCCGCACTCGGCAGAATAGTCCCTCATCAAATCTCTGAACGTCCGCAAATCTCTCTTAAAACTGGCTCCTTGATCGGCAATCTTTTGCCAGAGCGTCCGATTAAAGTGATTGTAAAGCAAGATATCAGCGCTATTCCATTCTCGTATCTTCTCTCGTTGTTCCTCGGTTATATTGGAATGTGTTACACGCGCATTCTTCTTCACGTATATTATGTCTCTGAAACTCCAATTCATTAGATTTTTTAGAAGAATGAGAGACTCGTCAAAGTATTCTGTTATAACAACTAAGTGTAGGTGCAAATCCAGCTGCTTAATGGTGTCGTTAACGGTGTCTTCGTAGTCATGAATGGCGCCATCTTCGGTGAATTCAAACAGCTGCCCGTTTCTTGAATAGTACTTTGCATGACCACCTTTGGCGGTATTCCAGTAGAATTTAGGGTTGCTCAAAAAGGTTGCGATGTTCGCAACGCTTGTATTCCCGCGCCCGCCTTTATTGATATGCATTGAACGCGCGGCGCCGAAAAACGAGAACGCACTTTCCCACTGCGCGCTCGGTTCGCGAAGGATCGATACAAATTTGCAATCGGATTTCATGAATCGTTTCAGCGCAACGAGATTGGGAAGAAGTCTGAAGTGTGCGGTCATCATGCTGTAGTTCTTGTAATGCTTGTAGTCGCCCGTAGCAACGCAAAGTGGAGGAAGGAAGCTACGAGGTTTCTTTTGAGCCAGCTTTGATAACCGGAAATGACCATGCACCTTATCACCTTTGTTGAATAGAAAAGATAGACGATTCCTGTAACCGAATCGGTTGAGTATCGATGCCATAGTCGTCCCACCGGTCTTGTGAGTTTTAATGAAGACCAGGCTTGTTGCCGGTTTTGGGAGTTGCTTCCGTGATACTGATTGCGCTGATTCCACATCAAGTCCTGCCTGAATGGTCTGTACTACGGTGAAGCCATTTTGTTGGGTGAAGTAGACACACATCAAAACGGCAACGATGCCAAAGATCAAGGGTAGCATCTCTTTCTATAAAATGCAAAAACACGGAGATAATGAAAAGATAAAGTGGGGCCATGGCAGTTTACGAGATAAAATACATTGACAAAACACCCCTTCACGGTTAAGGCCGCCATTTTAATTTGCAAATAAACATTGCGTCATCAATGTTTTCAGACGCGCATGTATTGTTGCGTCGCTGCCTGCGCTGCGCGCTCACATCATATCGATACATGCCCTTTGAATGATGCATGCCTGAGAAATAAAAAAATACTCACAATATTTACTCGCAGAAAAAAATGCCGCCCTCTTGTAACCGTGAAAGGGTGTATTGGCGCTCCATAAATCAGTGGTATAGTGTTAAACTTGTTTGATTATAATTAATAAGTAACATACAAATAAATTGATGGTACTGAACTACTTTTTGGGGGCCATACTGAATTAGCTTTAAACAAACATGAAAACACACAAAGTGAGTGGGTTTTTATAACACTTCTTCAAAAATCAACATGTTATATATATATATATATATATATATATGGGTATACATATATAAATATAATATATGTATGAGTGTGTGTGCTCGGTGTGCGTGTGTGTGAGTGTGTGTGTGTGTGTGTGACTACATTGGTAGACACTAATCACAACGGCAATTTGAGCACTAATTATCAACGTATTCATATATGATGTATATAAACATGTACCTGTATATATACACGTATATGTCATTTATTTCATTTCCCTTATGTTTTCGTCTATTCATTTATTTCCCTTTCTTATTTCTTTTTTTGAGTGGGGGGGGGGGGACCTTCTATCCATGCGCCTGACTATTTGATATCTGTGAGTTGCAAGTATGCAAAGTTAGCGCGATGGTAATCGCGACCAAATAGATGAGCTTGGATATCCGGTAAATTCGAGAGTATGGATACGCCTATACAGGGTGACCCAAAAAGAAATCATTGCGTCAGAACTGCAATTCATCGACCACATTGACACAATGCCATTGAGTTTTTTTTCCTTGTTATATTAGGTGGAAATAGAAATGACACCAAGATCATCAAACTCGTTTTGATTGTGAGGCTATTTTTGCGATGTATTGTCGCTTCCAAACTTTCCGACTTTTGGAAGCGTAGTCATGCATGAAGCAGCGAGAAATTTGCGCATGATGGTTTCCCATTACTGTCTGCCGTGTTTAACGAGCACAGGACCAGTCTCTTAACACTGCTGATTGTATGGAAAGCCGTCAATGGCATTTTGTCAATGATGTCGTTGAAAATGCGGATCTCAGGTGTTGCGTTCTTTTTTGGGCCACCCTGTACATATGACAACCGTCCATGGACTTACTTCCAAACCCAAACCAATGTTCTTCTATTGAAATACAATGCAAATAATGATTGCGTCTTATGTATTGATCACGGCACTTTATCAGATCCTAATTATCCTGCACAAGTAATTTTCTCGAAAAAAAAAAAAAAAAAACATTTCTGATATTTTGCTCTTATGATTAATATCCCCCAAACAAAAACAAAAAACTAAAGAAATCTGAAATCATAGTAACCTAATGCAAAGTTTCAATTAATCGACAATATATCCTGTGGTATATCGGCTGCCTACATTTTGTTCAGATTACTTCACATATCCTTGTCATATTCATATACACCCATTTCAAAAGGGTGAAACGATGTTAGGTTGATGTTTAAAAATGTGGCCATTAAAGCTTGCTCATTGAAGCATCGAAAGTAATAGCTATCGTGTTATAACCTTTTTGAATAAAAACTGCAGGTGTTGTATGATACCAATTTCCCTTTTGTGTTAAAAAAAAAGAAAAAGACGGAAAGGAGTGCATGCATGGACAACTGATATGGGTTCATGAATTCAATTGGATTTAGAAACAAGTTATAATTTATATACAAACACTTTGTATATAAACCCTGGAACTCAATCTTGAAATACACTGTTGCCCATAAAGTTAGAATAACCTTTTTTGTTGTTTGTTTTGTTTTTGTTTTACCTGACTGCTAAAAAGCATGCGTATGCTTGTTATTGAGCAACCAGGGGACCGAGTGCTTACTTTATGTCCTCACCGAAGGACTTGTTAATGAGGATTCAGTGAGGCTGTTCACACCGGCAGAGAAAGCGCGGTCTAGCGCGCTAGACAAAGATATCTCTGCCGGTGTGAACCCGAGCTACGATAGCACGCCGGAAGTCATCGTTCTACACGCGGGGAATTTTATACTCATTCTATTTTGGTGCGATCTGAATCTGAATCGGTACAACTCAACACTCCGGGTTCGTAATAGCGCGCGAAATCTTTGACCGCTCTGACCTCAAGACGTCACGCGTCATGGCAACAGGACCTCTCAAAAAAGGGGGTGCTACGATAGACTGCGCTATCTCACTGCGGTCCGCCCACGCCCCCCCCCCCTTGCGATGTGAACACGCCCAGTAATGCCTACCAAAGGGCGCTAGCGCATCGACTTGGTTTCGAACCCGGGACCTCTCGGTAACAAGACCACAGGTCTACCACTGAGCAATCGTGCCTCCTACAAATAAAATGAATTTGACAGTATGATTTTCTTCTTGATATATCAAGTTTTTATCTTCCAATAACATTACAGACCAATTTCTATGACTCGTTCTTTAAAGTGATTTATAGAATGTTCATTTTGGTCCGCGTTGTCAGAAAAAGTGTCACGCGCCCCCATGCGCCGTGATTTATGACCGCAAATCCTTGATTCTGATCCTTGATCCTGATTCAGCCACGCACCAAAATAAACACATTTTCGGGGCAATGTTGCAAGGAAAATCGACTCTAACATAATAACAGGCAGACTCGGGCAGCCGAATCTGGTATCAACTAGCATAGACATCAGAGAAAATGTTGGTAGTAAAATTGAAGCGGAAATCCCTGGAAATTTAAACATTTCCTCTGGATTTATACAAAGCATGTTTAGTTACATGTAGGTCATTTTTCAGTGACGTACCCTATAATATACTATGAAGATTGTGTTTCTATCCATTTTTAACCCATTAGTGCTGTGAAATAAACTATCAGGAGTATGTGAGAGAAATTTCATATCAATAACTTAAAAACTTCATGTTAAATTGAAAGATTTATACAAAAAAGTCATTTTTTGCACTTAAGTATGTAAGATTTTGCCCGCCCCCCCCCCCCCCACACTCCGGGGTCGGAATGACCGCATGTGTGTTACCAAAATTTTCGGTAAAGGGGTACTTTAAGTGCGACAAAGTCCGGCCCGAGAATTGTAAAAAAAGGGGTGTATTTGACTTTTCACCCGGAGATTTCTTTTAAAAGGGGGTGTTTTTCTTTTTTTCTCTCATCTCTTTGGACTCCTGAGAAATTATTCCGAATTTAGGGGGGTACATTGAGCATTTTTCCGTATTTAGGGGGGTCTCCAAGGCAGGAAAAGCCCGCGAAAAGCCCGCGAAAAGCCCGCGAAAGGGGGGTTCGGAAATGTTGGCAGTCCTCAGTTAGGGGATGCTTTCAAAAAGAGGGAACGAGCATACGCGTACCCTAAATAACACTTGAGTGGGGGGGGGGGGGGGGGGCGGGAGATTTTGTTGTTTGAAGGAGTAAATTTATATCCTTATTGTGCACACCCGAATTAATATTTTACTGAGGTATCTCCAATGTGTTATCTTTCAACTGGGCAAGAAAAAAAAAAGAAAAAAAAAACCTCAGTTAAAATAACCACTTCTACTATTTCACGAAAAGAGGTAAGGAAAAAAATGATTCCAACATTGTGGGTAACAGCTAGCGTATATAAAGAAAATAATATGAGAATGACCTACCTTCCTAAGACGGGGTTCCATTGCCGTCAGTGGAGGCCTCTCTCCTCGTAGCGAAAGATTTGTCACTTTCTAGTTATCACTTCCATCTCCGTCCTGTCCACATTTTCCGCCATCACAAGAAGTTATGTCCGGCTGTCGAAATAGATATGCAGTCCGTGATCTTCTGGTTCTGGTGGCCGTTGGTCCTATCAAGCAAGATTTAAGAGTAAATTTTTCAAGATTCAACTTTTGTCGTCCATATAATCATGATGCGGAAATGTGTTTTCCATTGATGCATTACATATTTGCTTTAAAAAAACAACGTCGAAAATAGCTCGTGTGGTGGGAACGAGATGGAGGTCACACTGTTTGTTAAAATATAAGTATATAACGAACATCCGAGTCTCTGCAGACGACAATAAGATAATATTGACAATAAACTCTAAGCGAGTCACATCATCATGCCTATAATGAGTGACCGGCTTTACCATACTCATTTTCCCCAATAGATTGTAGTGTATATCCAAATCGTTACTCGAAACCGTATTACGTCTAACTTCTTGGACATCCCACTGAAACGTGTGTCTTGGAATCAGCATGCGTTTCGATGGGATGTCCACGAACTTTGACATGACGAGAACTTCTTCTTCTTAAACCTCACTTCAGTTGGGACCCGGAAGTGGGGTGCAATAAGAAGACTTATGAATCTGGACTGAGTATGAGATACCAGCTGGTAATCCCTTACTAGTATAGGCTGTGATTGAACGCTGTCTGTCTCCCCGCATATGGACCCTATATTGATAATTTCTTTATAGAGATCGTGTATTCTGAAACAAAATTCTGGCTTTAGCTCATTCTGCAATGATAATTATAAACCACTGCCTGTTTGAGAAAATGGCCCCATGTTTCATAAATCAAGTAGAAAACTGGAAGTTCTGGAACACATAATACCATCTAGTTTTGTCACCAGCACATTTCAGTTCCAAATCAAAAAAGTTTGTCCAAACTATTATCCATCACATCGTCGCACGATGCAACCATCCCAAACTCTCCGAGTCATTTATGAACCCTCGGTTATACAAGATACGTCGCAAATCTACTGCTACCGTAATGTTCAGATAATCATATTATTGATTACTTACCGGTTTGTCTGTAGTCAGTTCCTATATCATCCATTATCACTATTGTCATAACGTATTGTCCGGGCGTATAATCATTTGTTTGTTATCCTCTTCGTTTCCGTGATACATGCATGGTAATTGGTATCGTCATCATGTATTGAAGCAGGTAAAAACAGACACCACAGTTCAGATAATTATGATGACTAGCTTACCCGGTCTGTAGACTGTTCCTATCACCCACCATGTATCATAACACTGTTGTAGAATTATTGTCCGGGCGTGATCACAGTGTGCTATCCTCTTCGGCCGGATCCTTACGTGATGTATAACATTGTGTCGTCATCATGTATTGAACCGGGTATAAAGGTTTATTTAAAGTTCATTTGTACCTGCAGTAGTAGCAGCTATATGTGTTTCCTATTGCGGAAGCGCTTTGTAACATATCTCCAGGTAGCGACTATATCTCTCTCTCTCACACTTTGACACTCACACGTCCGCTCTCTCCAATCCAATTACCTTGTACCCCCTAATCTCCTCTCTCTCTCTCTCTCTCTCTTTCTCTCTCTCTCACTCTCACTCTCACACACATACATTCACAAGGACACTCCCCTCCCTTTCCCTTTCACACTGCTATCTATCTCTCTCACACACAATCTCTCTGCCTCTCTCTCTGTCGCAATCTCTCTGTCTCTCACACTCTCTCTCTATCTCTCTTTCTATTTCTCTCTCTCTCTCTATATATATATATCTCTCTCTCTTTTCCGCAATCTCAAGCTGTTACTCAATCTCACCTCTCTCTCTCTCTCACACCAGTCTCCTCCTCCGAACAGTCAGGGGTGATGGTCACTCTGCGGTTAGGGTGGGTGGGCGCGGCTTACCAGGAGTTGCCGGTGTTTTCAAATCTTATCATCCTCTATTTTATCCAGATCACGTGATCGAATAATACCTTATCCCAACGATGATGTCAATAATAACATGATGCCAAATAAGTAACAAAAGTCCTGCAAATGAACGTCCAACTTGAAATATAAGCTGTTAACATAGGCCCCTATCTCACTGTTATGACAGGTTGCGTTATTGTATTATCGGCCGTTGACATCTCCTTCGTTTCAAAACTTAAAAGTGAGGACGTCACCCAAAAGTTTGCAATGTGTAGTCTATCTATACAGACTTTGTTTGGTTAAACAGAGAAGTCGGGGTATTAGTTCAAACATAATTGCTACTCCTAAATATGGTACTTCGCTGTTACTCATAGAGTTGGAATAAATTCATTTAACTCTTTCCTTGAGATGATTGTGACGATAAGATTTATTCTTGATAGATAAAGTTAATATTTAGTCTGAACTATATTGATAAATTGTTATTGCTCAGTCTTTATTGATCAATTCAGTTCTAAGAAGATAATTATAAAATGTAATCATATTATAACAATCTTTTCAGAAAAATGGGTCAAAAGTTTATTCCAACTTTATGGGAAACAGTCTAGTACTACTACATCTACAGCAACTACTACTCCTCCTCCTCCTCCTACTACTACTACTACTCCTGCTACTCCTGCTACTACTACTACTACTACTACTTCTACTACTACTACTACTACTACTTCTACCACTACTGCTACTACTACTACTACTACTACTACTACTACTACTACTACTACTACTACTTTTACCACTACTGCTACTATACGTATTACTCAGGCACGAACACAGGAGGAGGGGTTGGGGGTTAACCCCCCCCCCCGCAATGTTTCTGTTAGTGGAGGATCTAGGGCCCTTTGCCCTCCCCCCCCCCCAAAAAAAAAAAAAAAAAAAGGTAAACATATTCTTTATATTTTTATTGCTCAAGGGGTGGGTGTTGAGTACCAACAAAAAGTACACACTAACCCCCAACCTCTTGAGCAAAGGAGAACAAAATAATGCTCCTTTGCTCCCAACCCCCCTTTATTCGCTCCCAAATATTTTCTCACGAATTGGGCAAAACTACTACTACTACTACTACTATACTGCTACTGCTACTACATGCTACTACTACTACTACTACTACTACTACTATTACTACTACTACTACTACTATTATACTGCTACTGCATGCTCCTACTACTACTAGTACTACTACTACTTCTACTACTACTACTACTACTACTATACTGCTACTCCTCCACCTCATTTCTCGACCCTTCTCCCGCTCCTCCTACTACTACTGGGCCTACTTCTATACTACTACTACGACTTTATTATTACTACTACTATACTATTAAGTATTATATCCTGCATCAACAATTTGTTGGCTTTTTATTGGTTGAGAGCTCGTCACATGACCAGAAATATATTAGATCTATTTGTAGAAAGTACTAAACGAGAGTAGTGTTTGGGAGTACTATTTGGGAGTTGATTTTTTTTAAATCTTTCTTCAAATCTTCATTTAATGAAAACAAAATTGAAATTTGTTTTGTTCTAAATTATGTTTTTCCCACTTGTTTTTATATTTGTTAAATAAAATATTTTTTTGATGCAGGATATAAAAAATTTATATATTCCTTCTATTCGAGGTACTGGTTAAAACTATGGGCCTCGGTGACTCCAAAAGTACCATTTGCTTCGGGGCTACGCCCCTCAGCAAATAGTACTATTGGAGTCACTTCTTGAGCATAGTTTTTAACCAGAACCTCTCAAGACAGTGTATATTTGTATACTACTACTATACTATTATATCAGAGAAATGTTACGTCTTTGTGTCACGGACCCCTCGATATATTGTATTATATCTATCAGCTAGAGCTCCCAAGATAAATAACGACCTCAACCCATTCGGTTGGTTTCAAGTCTCAAATAAATCAAGCCTCTATCAGCAAACGAATTTGTTTCTTCCTGTGTCGTTTCCAGTATCGATCTCGATATTTTGAGTTTGGTAGATGATAAAGTGCGAACACGCCAAAATACCAAGGTCAGATAGCCTATACATTATAACAGTACATGCACATAGAAAATGATGGGGAGCATTTTCCCTATATTGAGTAATAATGGCGATATTTTGTTTTGAAAGATGAGAAAATAAAGAGTAAAAGAAATAAACAGGTATAATAGACAGAGGGGGGAAAGAGAGCATTAATTTTGCCTTTTATTGAGTTATAATGGCAATATTTTTTTGTTTTGAAAGATGATAAAATGCGAAGACACCAACTCACGCGACGCTCGTACAATTATGGCAGGCAATGGGGGGGGGGGGGGGGGGGGCGGTAGGTCATCGTAGGTCATTGCAGTTTCTCTCTTGAACATGAATGACGATATTTGTCAAAGCTTTGCAATGGCGAAAAATACCAAGCTCCAAGAGTCATATTAATGTAGACATTGGGGAGGGTGGGGGGGGGGGGGTAATACTTTCCTCCCCAATAATGTTGATGGTACTTTTCGCATTCTGTCAAAACTTGATAATATTATTCCTTTTGAACTATTTGGACTATCCCCTTATAGTTACCGACTACGGTAGTTGTCGATTTTAACATTATGAATCCTTTTTTCTCAATTGTTTTTCTTTTTCATTTCATAATCGCCCTAAATTTTCAAAATGTCACCCCTTTAACTGACCCCGTGTCTACTAGTTACATATTAATGTAACTCGTATCTATTGAATCTGAGTCTGCATGTAAAGACTATGTTTGGAGAATGGAATACGTTTAGTAATGTTCTTCACGGTCAATTTAGTATACCTTTCAAGAGACCACATACTCAAAGCTGTTACGTAATTAAGTTAAAATCTATAACTGGAAGTAAGAACCCAAACCTGCTTAATGTGAATATATTGCCGTTGAATTGTGTTTGTGTCTGCTTGAGTATCCTTCCTTTCATCACATATTAATCAATATAATCAATGCCCAGATAATAGGCTCTTAAGTTATCCGATGTTTGTGAATCTCCCCCTCCTTGTCTCCCCTCTCTTTTTTCTTCTACTCCCCCTACCTGTCTCTATACCTGTCTCGATCTACATGTATGTGTGTGTGTGTGTTAAGGGGGGTGGGGGTGAGTCTCTCGCTCTCCCCCTCTCTCTCTCTCTCTCTCTCTCTCTCTCCCCTCTCTCTTCCTCGCCCCCTCTGTCCATCTCCCCTGTCTGTCAAATCGTTATATCTTTCTCTCACTTCATCTTCCTATATATCGCTATCTCTTTCCTACCTCCCTTTCTCAGTCTCCATATCTCACATTCTGATTCCGTCTTTCTCCTTTTTTTCTTTCTCTCTCTCTCCCTCTCCCTCTCTTTCTCTCTCACACACACGCTTGCTCTCCCCTCTCACCCTCTCTCTCTGTCTCTCTCTCTCTCTCTCGCCCTCTCACTTCCCCCCTCCTTCTCTTCCCCCTCTCTCTCTCTCTCTCTCTCTCATATTTCCCGTACTGTTTGTTTCTATCCACCTCTCTCACTGAGCTGTAGGGGCACTCGCTCATGCCATTCCAAAGTACCCTAGCCGGATTATCAGCTTTACTCAGGGACCAAACTATACCTTTAAAACCCTAACCCTAACCTTAAAACTAACCTCAACCCTATGGTCCAGATTCTACTAATCCAGTAAAGCTCGGACCCCAGTCTAAGATCACATTTAACCTATACAACAAAACTTACACCTCCATAATTTCCTTAGTTTGTTAAACCAGATTTTAAGCCCAGCGGCGGGTCTGAAATTTAGCAGAATAAATAATACAGAACAAAATCTCTGTCAAATTAATGCCTGCATGGAACAATCGATCGTCGCAGGGTATATTTAATCTCGCTTTTGTCATGTGTCTCGGTGGGGTACGTAGAAGAAAGAAGGTCGTCAGTGGGCAGAAGGTAATTCGCTGACACCAGACTTGGTGGAAATACCATTACTGGATGTACAACTCTCGCGCACAGCAAAACTGTCAAAATATTGTAAACTCTAAGTCCCTGCTCTAAGGATGCCTTCAGTCTTCGGGTAAGGAAAATGTAACATAATGACTTTACCATAGCATGGGGGATGGGTCATAAATTTGAAGGCTAATCCTGGTGATTGACAACATCTGTTATTCGGTAAATAATACCCCCTCCGTTTTTGTCTTTGTCCGTGTATGCTCCCGGGCCCCCGGTTTCCCCTCTCCCGGTCTCTCTCTATCTCTCTTCCTATCCTAGCGTTTTATAGGAGATCTTACTTTGGCAAAATAACAATGATGAAGTGGGTTCACGTCCCCGCCTCCTTAAAAAAAAATATTTAAAAAAAAATCATTATTCAGAAGAAAAAGGCAACAAAAACAAAAAGTCTGTGATATACATATTCTTTAAATAGCACATCATTTGTTTTGCCACACAGTGCATCAGTATACAGAGTCATATAGCACAACATCCGTGACTAAATAGGCTTGGTCAGCTATAATTAGCATGGCAGCCATCTTGGAAAAAAAGAAGAAGAGCAAAATAGTAAGTAGTGAAGCCCTAGCCCTGCCTCCTCCTTTTGTTTAAGTTTGGACGAGAAACGTGTTATTTTTTCTTATTTGGCCTTATTTGATGAACAGTCATAAAAGCCTTGTTAATTTATATGGAAGTGGAGATGGATAAACAGAAAGAGAGGAAGAGGGAAAGAGAGAAAGAGAGAGAGAGAGAGAGAGAGAAAGAGAGAGAGAGAGAGAGAGAGAGGGGGAAGTGAGAGGGCGAAAGAGAGAGAGAGAGAGAGGGTGAGAGGGGAGAGCAACCGTGTGTGAGAGAGAGAAAGAGAGAGAGAGGGAGAGAGAGAAGAAAAAAAGGAGAAAGACGGAATCAGAATGTGAGATATGGAGAATGAGAATATTAGAGAAAGGGAGGGAAACAGAGGAAAGAGAGGAAAGAGAAAGCGATATATAGGAAGATGAAATGAGAGAAAGATAGAACGATTTGAGAGACAGGGGAGATGGACAGAGGGGGCGAGGAAGAGAGAGAGAGAGAGAGGGGGAGAGAGAGAGAGAACAAAATGAAAAGAGACTGTGAGCAAATAAACGTGAGATGGAGAGAGAGGGAGAGGAAAAAGGCAAAGGAAGAAACAGTGTACATGTATCGATCAGGAAAAGTTTTGCTCTGGAAATGCAAATAAAGCAGCAAAGTATTGAAATTATGGAGCGAAAACAAACTTGATAACTATGAAGAAACCATAGGTTATTCATTATATGCATGTTTTATTAATACATTACATTTTTAAAACTTGAGCATTATTTTCATAAATATATCACGACATAAAAAAAATCATCATATAGAAATAAGATTAAATTGTTTAACAACGAGTTTGAAATAAATGATATATCACGACATAGAATAATCACATATACAATTAAGATTAAATTGTTTAAAAACGAGTCTGAAATAAATAAATCTAAGAAACAGAAAACATTATAAGATTCTCTATAGACATCATAACGCTTCGCATTTCAATGTTCATTTCATTATTCAATGATATTCTATTTGTAAATCATTGTGTTGTGTATTTCTTGAATCAAGTTCAATGCATTGTATTTTGATGGGTTTTTTTTCACTCATAAATTGTAAATTCAATTGGGTTCAGAACAGTACAAATGATACAATCCATTAAAGCCCCACTGCACTACTAGTACCTACTTGCCCCCTCTATATAGCGAACAATGCCTAATCGGTGACCATTGGTCCCCATGGCCCCCTTTTTATTATGCTAATTGAAAGCTGATTTTATGAGATAATCATCTGTCAGTGACCATGCAGGGAGGTCTAATTCCTCCCGGCCAAACTAGTTCAGAGGGACTTTAAAGACACCCTGACGTATAACATTTCCGTGGTCTAATCCCTCCCTTCCAAACTAGTTCAGAGGGGCTTTAAAAACAACCTGACGTATAACATTTCCGTGTTCATGTTATTATTCAATGTTATTCTATTTGTAATAGGAAATTGTTCAGAGGGGCTTTAAAGACACCCTGATGTATATCATTTCCGTGTTCATGTTATTATTCAATGTTATCATATTTGTAATAGGAAATTGTTCAGAGGGGCTTTAACGACACCCTGATGTATAACATTTCCGTGTTCATGTTATTATTCAATGTCATTCTATTTGTAATAGGAAATTGTCTATGCTGCATACCCTTGATCATTACCACTACTCCTTACGTGATATTATAACCATCTAAGTGTGACACATACACTATTGTAGTATTGTATTATACTGAATCAAATGAATGCATTGAATTTGAATGGACGTTTTTTACTCATAAATTGTATATTCAAATTGCTCAGCCTTATGACTGCTAACCACCACTCCTTACATGATCTTAAAACCATCTTAGTGTGACACATTATTGTAGTATTGTATTATATTGAATCAAATTAATGCATTGTATTTTAATGGGCGTTTTTTACTCATAAATTGTATATTCAAATTGTTCAGCCTGATGACTGCTAACCACCACTCCTTACATGATCTTATAACCATCTTAGTGTGACACATTATTGTAGTATTGTATTATATTGAATCAAATTAATGCATTGTATTTTAATGGGCGTTTTTTACTCATAAATATTCAAATTGTTCAGCCTGATGACTGCTAACCACCACTCCTTACATGATCTTATAACCATCTTAGTGTGACACATTATTGTAGTATTGTATTATACTGAATCAAATGAATGCATTGAATTTGAATGGGCGTTTTTTACTCATAAATTGTATATTCAAATTGCTCAGCCTTATGACTGCTAACCACCACTCCTTACATGATCTTATAACCATCTTAGTGTGACACATTATTGTAGTATTGTATTATATTGAATCAAATTAATGCATTGTATTTTAATGGGCGTTTTTTACTCATAAATTGTATATTCAAATTGTTCAGCCTGATGACTGCTATTTTGAAGTTTGTTTTTATAACAACCCACATTAAATCATAGTTGATCAGATCAAATCAAATAAATATAATCAATACACACTATCAGATAGTTTCTGCTATTTTTACAGTACATCACAATCTTGATAATATTAAAATTGAAATCTGATGGCAAACGGTTGCATTTCATTCATTCATTCATTCATTAATTCGTAGTAACATTTATATCCATCCACTTCTTTTAAGTAATTAATTCGTACATACAGCAGAGCATAATTATCAAGGATTCTCAACACAAGAAAGACAACGTAGATCATGACGTATGGACTAGTGTCCGATACGCTTTAGAACGATGCAGTTCATATTATATTAATACATTCTTCGTTTTCTTTATTTCATTTACAGAAAACGACTCTACTATATGAACAATTCCTTGTTTTTAGAACAAAAATAAATTCGTTTTATGGTAAACATCTTAATAATATATAATGATAATAATATTGAATGTATAAAGCGCCTTTTTCATTAGATACAAAGATAATCTTGCGAACTAACTAAACAAGTTGGAAAAATAAAACTCAAGTAAATAAAACTATGACAGGCTGTTCATCCCACTGATTGCTCTCACCGTTAACTGGCATTGGTCTCTAAAAGGACGTACAAATCATGGTCACAAATCTACAGAATTTACATTTTTTTGATAATTCATTATTGAAGGCAAAAGAATACCTAAAGACCATAATGGTGTAAGCAAACAGTGGCATGAATGTCCTGACATATATAGTAAAATCGAACTTAAAGTCGATCTTAGTCTTTGTGCATCACCCCCTTGGTTCAATACAGACATGTATTGCCTTAGTTGTGAAGTGGTCGAGTGATTTAGGCACTTGACTTGAAATTCACAGGTCGTGGGTTCGATCCCCGATACGACACTAATGTCTTTTGGCAAGGCTTTAAACTACCTAGCGTTTGTGTTAGTAATTGTCATATTCCCTCACGGGGGCCATATGGTAGGAATACTCCCCAGGAAGTGGAAACGGTGCACATTGTGCGTGAATAAATCCGATGATCAGGGTAATAATATTTGTAAATCGCTTAGAGACGGTATTTCGTAGTAGGCGCTCTATTCATCCAGATTATTATTATTATTATTATTATTATTATAGTCAATAAAGAATACAATAGCCAGTAATACAAAGAATATAGTCGCAAATTCATTAGAAATTTGACAAAGAGAAGATTCAATCTATATAGTTTCCAATACAATTCTTATGCATTGACAAATATATAGGAGAATAAAGAAAGAATATAGGAGAGGACTTCTACTACCACTACAATAAAGTACAAGATAAAATGCTTTTCAAAAGAAAGAGAAAATACTGAAGAATAAAGTTCAATACTCGACATAGGGGAGGAATAGGGGATGCAACCCCGGGAAATTTTAATTTCAAATAGTTCGGCAACTGTCACCTCATTTTCGGGCACCGACAATATTGATGATAAAATAATTTGATTTGATTTGATGATAAAATAACATTTTCACCACAATAACGTGTATCTAAATTCTGCTTGCTCGCTTCCCTCGCTCGCATACTTGAATCACTGGAATGTTGATTTTGAGCTAACCTAGAATAAATATGCCCGCCACTAAATTACGGTAGTTCGACACTAATTGCCCCCGGGATAATAGCCATCCGCGTCAATCTCTAACCGAACTCACAACTTCAACGCTGGACCCAACACTCTACCTAACCCTTACCCTACCTAAGAGGTAAGTTAGCCCGGAGCAATAGCCGGAGGAGAAAAAACTCCAACACACCAATATTACCTGCATCCGCGTATGCATTAAAGGTCAAGTATAGTTATCTTCTTATGTTTAATCTTCAAAGAGCTATATACAGCCTATCACCAAGATCTGTGCTAAGATGAACTAGTTTTGTATGCAGGCATCCGCAAAATACCCGGACGTACACCTTAATCCATGCGAGAAGTGTAGCGTATTTTGAAAAATAATTTAAATGACGCCATCAAATTATTAAAGGTGATTTAATCACCCCTATTTCAATTTCTTCGTCTCCTTTCATTCAGATGGGGCTAACTGCGCGCGCAGCTGTGACCATCACAAGTTTGTGCCGTCATTCTCTGTCTGACGTTTCTCTTGTTGCCTCTGGCAGCTTTTTCCTGCACATAATTATGTGGATGTCTTTCAACCCGGAAATAGCATGTCCGCTTGACTTCAACTGCTTCTGGTATACGTGACTTTCCGAGACCAGCCTTCCATGTTTTGTTTTTTTTAATTTACCATGGAATAAATTTCCTTCCTTATTGGCAGAAGACATTTATTTATGGAAGACACTCTGTATTTAGAGACAAGCTGTCATGATAATGAAAGACATCGTGGTATATTTTTCCATCTGTTTTTATATGTGCTGTAGTGACCAATAAATGTATTAACATATAGATAGCTATATTTAGTTTTGATTAAAAAAAACTGATTAACTTTTGAATGATGTAATTTAATGATGTACTTTGTATTAACCCTGTTTGACTTGTACTACTTCTGTTTGGATACATACAACACTTAATGAAACAAAAAGTAGGTCAGTTCACTTTTGTTTATCTACAATGCGATATGACGTCATTCCTACTGCCTGGTTACTCAAAACAAACAACATAATAACACCAACGCCTCCCCCCAAGAAAATACATATTCGCAATAAAATAAAGCGAATGTGCGATAGACCTCTGTCGTAGCTGGCGCTGCTGCTGATGCAGTGTACCAGGGCTATTGATTAAGAGAGTTTGACCAACCCGGTTTGAGTTGTGCTTAATAGGGACTTTTAAATTTGCACAACGACAATGTGGATTGCTACGATCGACGTCCTTTCAATGCACTGCCTTGAATGGACGTCACACGTATCCGTCCACGCAAATCTAAAAGTCCCTAATATTTCAAAACTGCTTTGTAGGGCAAGCATAAAACAAACGAATATACGCCATAGTGTGACCAAGTGAAACCAAGTTGGCTAAACACTGTGTAGAGGTGGGTATGCGCAGTAAGATAATAAGTAAGAATTGAATGGCCAGTAGGCCGAGTTGAAAAAAGGGTCCGAGGTCAGTTCATGTGCGTTTACTGCCAGCTACGACATAGGTCTGAGGAAACACATAAGACGACAGGTGCAAGGTCACCGACAAAGGTATTAACCCTTTGAATACTCATTTCTCTAATCCCCATAGACTTAATACAGACAAAACCCGGTTCCAGTAGACAGCGGGTAAAAAAGGTAACACAGAATTAATTTTCAAATATATTTCAGTTTTCCATGCCAAGGTTTTTGTCATTCTGACCCCGTTTACCCCATTCGGGCCACATTACACAAAAGTTGCAATCGATCCCAATATGACAATGGCTAATCAAAATAATCGTTGCATGCAAACGTTCTTCAAAGCGATGACCATTACCCAATCAGAATCGTTGTTTCGAATTCGCAATTGATTGCAAACCTTTGCCTTCTAGAGTCCTGTTGTGAGCGAGGATCAATAAGCCATTTCGGATAAAGCACTTGTGGAAATGACCCCCGAATATTCACAGATCATTTAAACATGGATAAGACCACTGCGTGCATTTTAAAACAGTCACTGCTTAACTGTTGAAGGTGCTCCACGAATACCTCGTGCAAAGAATACTTCCACCTGGCTTCATAGAACGTCCGCCGGTGCATAAATGAAATAATAATTACGTAACTTTCATGAACTTGAATCCAACACTTTAGTGCTAACGTCATATTCGCTCGTCGTCCAGGTTACTGGTTCTAAACATCAAAGCCTGCGCATGAGGTTCACCAAAAGATTATTCAAGCAAAGGGCTGCATGGAGCAAGGCAAATCCAGTGTTTGGGGTAAATATTCACAACTGAATGATACACGCCGTTAAAACTAAAACAACAGCAAAAATCACCTGCTGATGTGATTCCCACGCCATTGTTGAGCACATAATTATTAGGAACCTGGGCAGCGTTTCACGAAACCGTCATAAGTACAAGTTCACCGACATTCCATTGAAATGAGTGTATTAAGTTTAACACGCGTTTTAATGGGATGTCGGTGAACTTGTACTTATGACGGTTTCGTGAAACGCTGCTCAACATCCTTCGTTGACAACTTGGCCATTATGACGTCACACGTCGGTAATCTCTTTAAGCACATGTTACTTTTTGCATTTAGCAACCGTGTTCCATTCTTCTTTTTGGACGTCCACCGATATGTGGGTGAAGAGGAGGTTAAGGGTCACGTTCGCGTTATAGCGCGTATGGTTAATTCCGTCCCACTCCATACGCTTAGCGAAATGTTGATATAAACAAATCCTGCAAGATACAAATACAAACAAACAAACACAAAGTGTTATTAATTAATCGTATGCATCGCTCCATAATGTATGTATTCTTATTTTCACTCCTGAACTTAAGACGACCCCTTTTCTGTATATACCATGTCATTGTCATACATCTAAAGTTAAACGATTGCAAATGTAAATATGTTGATGTAATTATGGAATGAATAAACTTCAAATCGAATCAAATTAAACGAGACAATAGGCAGGGGCGGGGCTTTCGGGCTCAAGCCTTTAATTTCAATGCATTTGTATGAATTGGATAGATTCATTATATGTGTAAAATACACCGAATATCAAGTAAGTAAATAAAAAAACATAGAAATGAACAAATATAGGGATAGATAGATCGAAAGTATAACGGTCCATATACTTAAAATAAGAAAAGAATGAATGTATGTTTATATAAATACATAAATAAATATAATAAATTTGTCACCATTTCGTTTACCTTTCCGGTGCGATTTGACTTGCCGACTTCTTCTTATGTTTGAGAGTCTTATAGTAGCCTTCCCCCGAGGCGCGGTAAATTTTATACTTCAATTTATTTACTCTTGACCGTAGGTCGTCATCTTCTGCTCCCCATCCCCAATAAACGTTGGAGTAACCGTTAGAGGACTTCATCTGTTCCGCTGTTAACCCCACCACGCCGCCAAACAAACCTCCATACATGAGTCTGCAATGAGGGAAATGGATCAGCAAATTAATGTGTGTGTAATAAACCGAGGACCCTCATAATGACCGTACATTCACTTGGAGGACCACATGTAAATCGTTAACCCCACCACGCCGCCAAACAGACCTCCATACATGAGTCTGCAATGAGGGAAATGGATCAGCGAATTAATGTGTGTGTAATAAACCGAGGACCCTCATAATGACCGTACATTCACTTGGAGGACCACATGTAAACCGTTAACCCCACCACGCCGCCAAACAAACCTCCATTCATGAGTCTGCAATGAGGGAAATGGATCAGCGAATTAATGTGTGTGTAATAAACCGAGGACCCTCATAATGACCGTACATTCACTTGGAGGACCACATGTAAATCGTTAACCCCACCACGCCGCCAAACAAACCTCCATACATGAGTCTGCAATGAGGGAAATGGATCAGCGAATTAATGTGTGTGTAATAAACCGAGGACCCTCATAATGACCGTACATTCACTTGGAGGACCACATGTAAACCGTTAACCCCACCACGCCGCCAAACAAACCTCCATACATGAGTCTGCAATGAGGGAAATGAATCAGCGAATTATTGTGTGTGAAACAAACCGAGGACCCTCATAATGACCGAAAATTCACTTGGAGGATCACATGTAAACCGTTAAACCCACCACGCTGCCAAACAAACCTCCATTCATGAGTCCGCAATGAGGGAAATGGATCAGCGAATTAATGTGTGTTTAACAAACCGAGGACCCTCATAATGACCATACATTCACTTGGTGGACCACATGCAGACCGAGGACGCCTTGTATATGGTATTAATGTTCATGCCCTGTCATTGTGGGGAAGGTTCATGAACAAGATTGAACCTTTGAACTATCTCGCGTACACGTAGATGCGCGTAAGCGTTACAACTCTATTTCAATATGCTGTTTTCTTTTTAATGTACAGGCCGACTGCGACAATAATATCGATATCATTGGTTAAAGTCTACCAATCACAAAACTATGTTTTGCTCTTCATGGAAGTTTTTCCATGTTGATATATACACTGTAAACACGTTGTGAGCTTTAAATGTATCCTTTACAAATTTAGAGATATTGCAGTAAAAAAACAACACTCCGATTGAACGGTAAAACGTAAAAGCACTTTCTTCTTCATTGGGGCACGGCTTTCCCTTTTTCCTACAAAACCTCTACAGCCTCGTTCAGATAAGATGCGGCAAAACCACGGAAGTTCGATTTTCTTATTTTATGATGACGTCAATCGTACTACGCGTTACATTTCTGTATCGTAGCTCAGTGAAAACGCGCCGGACCATTGATGTGCGCAGTTGCCATTCATTAGCACTTTAACAACAATATCTACGGTTTTTTTTTCTTCTGGCGGTTACCGCCTCATATCTGAACAATATACCCCTTCACGGTTAATGCCGCCGTTTTAATTTGCGAGTAAACATTGCGCCATCAATGTCTTCAGATGCGCATATGTATTGTTGCGTCACTAACTGCGCTGTGCGCTCACATAGTGCCATGGGCGCCTCTTTAAATTACGAGTAAACATGAGTTGTTTACTCGTTAATGAAAATGGCGCCCATGTTGGCGCATGCGCAGTATTGTAACAGTGAAAGGGTGTATTAAGCCTTGAACTTTGAACTCACTTGAAGCCCATCTCCTCCGCGTAAGCACATAAATGCCTCGGCATTTCATCGCAGCCATACCAGTTTGTCGCCCTCATCGGTATCTGGTCAATATCATGAAAGATGACGCAATCCCAAGCACCAAAGTTCGTTGACTCCATGTAACCGATGTTTTTCATGAGACCACGGTTAAAGACTAGATCGTTGGTCTATGAAAGAAAAATGGAAAACAAATATGGAATTTAGCTCGAAATGAACACAACTCATAAAAGGAGAATTAAAATTATAAAAATACATATCTAGTGTATAGAATAAGAAGGCGGAGTGGGTGGATAAAGCGCACACATGCCAATCCAACCACATTAACGTTCGCATCCTACCGGGTATGCCTGAGTGGAGGGTGGGAAATGTCTTGCCAAATGACACTAGTGTCACGCCGGGGATCGAACTTGCGACATTGGCATTGCAAGTCAAGACGTTGATGTTACACGCTATATTTAGAATATTAAGGCATTTGAAGAGCCATGCTTTTCAGTGAACATTTTTGTTCTGATGTTCTTAAAGATGAAGTTGAGTTCTGGTCATGCGATTGTTTTGTGAAAGAAACGGTGTGGAATCGACCAGAAAAGATTGATCATCTAGCATATAAGTATTCGACGTGTGTATTGCAAGGTTCTGGAATCATCAACATTATAGAATTTTGGCCAAGTCTTGGTGAAGTTACAATCACTGCACACAGAAAGATGTCTATGGGACTACACGAACATGTAGCATAACAATCCGTCACGATTGTTATGATGTTACACGCTACATTTAGAATAATAAGGCATTTGAAGAGGCCTGCTTTTCAGGGAACATTTGTTATCTGATGTTCTTCCACATTTACATGATAACGCTCACAAATTATTTTGTCACCTCTTCCCAGAACCCAACCTTCTCTTTAAATCTACTAGTGACGTAGCCTTACCTGCTCAGCCACAAAGATGCCGAACTCGAGGTTTTGAAGCATCAATAGTTGATGGAGATTACGTAATAAGATGGCGAGATGTTCTATCCTGTCCCGATATGGGATGACGATGGCCACCTGTATGGAATATAGAGAGCATAAGAGAGAGAGAGAGAGAGAGAGAGAGAGAGAGAAGGTAAGAGAGATGAGAGAGAGATAAGAGAGAAGGAGAGAAAGAGAGAGAGAGAGAGGAGAGAGAAGGAGAGATGAGAAATAATATATATATATCAACTGTTAATCCATATAGAACAGCTTAATAATCCTGGGGGTGTTTCACAAAGATTCTAAGTGAAACTTAACTCTGAGTTGGACTTAAATATTCATGGAGGGCCATTTGTAGCCTTATAATGAAAAATATTCAAAAGCAAAAAATTCAAGTATTTTAGGCTTGTCATAAATTCCACATCAAGGACATGAAATCTCTCATGATAATAGCAAATACGAATGATTTTAATCAATATGTTATGCCTTTTAAAATAACTTTTACAAATATTTTCAAGGATACTAATGGTTTTCCACAATTGTTAAGTCGAACTTAAAGATAAGTTCATCAACAAGTTCAAACAAATTATTATACAAATATATATCAAGAGAGAGAGAGAAATAGAAAGAATACGAGGGAGGGGGAGGGGGGGGGGGGGCATGTCGAGGTTAAACGTTAAACTTGGTTCAATGCTTTGAAATAGAATCCACATATTGGATTATTGATAAACACCAGTATGCAATATCCAGAGAAAAGGAATAAATATGGGTAGAACTTATTTCAGTTCAAAGCTGTCAAGTTTCTTATCACAGTGGTTAGAAAAAAAGAGAAAGATAGGTGTTGTGGACTAGTGGATAGGTCACCCGACTGCAGATCACAAGTTACGGGGTTCAAGACCCGCCGCGGCACTAATGTCATTTGGCAAGACGTTAATCTACATTTGCCACTCTTCATCCAGGTGTAAATGGGTACCTGATATGCTTGAGCGCTAGTTACTTTGGCAGCTCGGCTATGACCAGGGTAATATGTGTCAAAGCGTAATGAGCGTCAGAACCTGACAGATACCGGCGCTATTATTATAAAGTTACAGTTAGATAGACAGAAAAAAAGAGAGTGAGAGAGATGAAGAGAGAGAAGGGTGAGAGGGAGACAGCAAAAGAGAAAGGGGAAGGGAGAGATAGAGAGAGTCACCATGTATAACCATAGACTCTCTTCCCCCACAAGAAATTCAATCTAGACAAATTTGAGATAACCTGAAAATCCATTCATACCAATCAGTTTTGAACTCGATGCTGCCTATCCCATTCAAATGCAATGTAAGCTAATCAGTACTAGTGTACAGGAGGGTTTAGACCACACTGCAAGGTCACTGGGCAGGTGGTTATCTCATCAACTCAGCTCTCAGTTAACATAAGAAAAAGAGGATCATGGGGGACCAATGGTCACCAGTTAGGCATTGTCTGTTATATAGAGGGCGCAAGTAGCTACAAGGAGTGCAGTGGGCCTTTAATTAGTATTTAGTGATGTAATTTTCGACACGTGACACCGCACACAATGAAATACATACACTCAAAAGGATAAACTTGTAAGCTATAAACCTCGCAATTATACTGAATATATCTTCTGATATGATCTTTTTTGGCGGCGATTTTCGCGATTCCCTGTGCAGTATTTGTCCCCCTACCCGCGATATATTATAAGGATGAAGAAAAAAAAATCAACAACTACAAAACAACAAAAACATACTAATGACGATATAATTATGTTCTCACGGTAACTGGTTCTAATGTGTACATGGTGATACGAAAGCAAGCTTTGCTTTCGTATTTTTCGAATCCTACGTTATTCAATTTTGTTTGTTCGTTTGAAATATCCAAAATATACTCTCTAAAAAAATCGAGTGATCACTGACGTGACTCCTCTGGAGAGTGAAAATGTAGTGAAAATAGAATGAATATTCACTCTTTTCTTCTTAGAGAACACTCTAAAATCAATCGATATTCACTCCTAAACAAGTGATCACCGACGTGACTCCCGGGGGAAGTGAAAATAGAGTGAACATTCACTCTTTTCTTCTTAGAGAGTACACACACATAATGTCAGACATCAACAAATTATTTTTAACCGCGCAAAGAAAAAACACATACAAAAAATAAAAAAACACATAATTATGGCAAATTAACATTCCCATGCAGGACGCAGGGGACCGCCATCATGAGCGAGTTGCTAAATGTCGATGGCGCCCTCAAGTTAGATATGAGGTTATGCGGGTGCAATGCAAGAGTACCCTCCGGTAACTTTGTCTCAGATTCTGAAGCAAAATCCACGATTTAGCTCATGTTGCAATGATAATTATAAATCTTTAGGTCATTCAAGGACCCCATGACTTTTACATGCCGATCTCCTGTCTGATAATCAAGATATTTATGACTGGAAATCGAAATCAAATGTCGGGTTTTCATAACGGTTATCATAACACTACAGTCTATTGGGGAAAACGAGTAAGGTGAAACTGGTCACTCAATTTATTTTATTTTTTTGAGGCACCTCATGATCATTTTGAATCGCATTCTTTTAGGGCTTCAATATCATACCATTTCACAGACACTGATAACACGTAGGGCCATGCATCTCAGATTTAACATTTTTAAACGATGCCTTTAATATGTACTCTTCTAAATTTTGCCCCACTAAATACGTCGATAATGTACCAGCCGTGAAGGAGACATGAACGTTAACAGCTGAGAAGCAGAAAAAGCAAATAGTCCCAGCATACTGTTTTAACATGTGAATTTGCTTTCAATTTCAATCTCGGTTTCAGATTATTGTCTCCATATTTCACACGATAACAATATTACAACACAAACAATTCTTTGTAAATGTTTAAGTTATTGGATATAAACATGGCTATGGCACCTCCACATCGATTAGTGATATAATTAACCACCATTTCATAACCTTTCATTTTTTAAAGGATAATTTTGGAACAAGTGAATCCTGGAGCCAAGTCTCGAAAAAGCCGACGATGGAACAGTCGGATTTCAGTCTGTTTATTCATAATTTTAATCGGTCAAGGATTTTTCGGCAACATTCTGATATTGAAGAGTGATACAAAACAGATTGTTATGATAAGTTGAAGTTTTATCTAAGAACTGACTCTCAGTCAAATGTTCAGTAGATAATCGGGTAATTATTATGTCATTTATGTGATGGTGCAATTTTGGTTCCGCAGTTAAAGATAAAGTTGAGTTCTGGTCATGCGATTGCATTGTGAAAGAAAAGGTGTGGAACGGTTTAGAAAAAAAATGATCATGCAGCATGTAAGTATTGGTGTGTACTGCAAATTTCTGGAGTTATCAAAATCATAATGAATTCGGCCCAGTCTTGGTAAAGCAACAAGCACTGTACATAGAAAGATGTATATGGGACTACACAAATGGTGTCGGGACTACTTACCTTGATTTCCTTATCTTGCTGTGCTCATTACTCAGCCAGTATACTTTTTTTACCAAAATTGTTTGGCAAATGACATTTATTTGTAATCTTGAACATTCAGTGTAAGTTTCGTTTGATTCTGTGATAATGTATTTCCTTTTTTTTACCAGAACTCAATGTAGTTCGTAGGTGGTGGTTTCCGGTTTAGAATTAGAACTAGAAAAAGTATCAAAATGGTTAGGAGGTGATAGTATGGATTGAAACTCATCGTCTTTAAGTGGAAAATATTTATAATTTACATTATGTGCGACAAGCATTCACATTCCAACACGAGTTGTAATGCAGAGTGCATCATGTAAATATGTTATTCAGCAACAACAAGTCAAAAGTTGTATCTGTCGGGCATGACGAGTGTACACAATAATAGTAAATGTTCTGTGGCAAAAGAAGTCCATAGTTGAGTGATGTGTACCGTTTTAGAGATCAGCGTAAATCAATTCTGTTATCAGGCATAGAGACAACTTGCTATTAATGTTTCGATTACATAACAAGCTATTCACTTGTGTGCAAAGCTCTTTAGGTGAATGAAAATTGCTTAGGATGGGTAGGGAAGAGAAAAACAACACCCAAAACAAATGAAAAATGTACAAGTACAAAAAAGCCAAGAGCTTAAAACGTGTGACAAAGGTCCGCATACATTTTCTGAGCAGACTCGTGTTGTTTGTTTGACCACCATCTTTCCAGTTTCGTGGGAACTAGTATGGATATGGAAGCCACAATTTTTTTTTTTTGTTGTTTTACTGTTTACGTGTAATAGCGTAAATATCTCTGACATCATGTGATTATAATCACGAGAACATCCAGTGTCTCATGTAATTTATATCAGCAACAACTGGCGTAAAAAAAAGAGCAACAACAAAGCCATTGTAGATAGATACTAGGGTCTGGTCTCATTTTACCAAGACTAGGCGGGCCCGTTTCATAAATTGCTAAATTCGTATGACAAATGCGCTCTCAGCCAATCAGATGCCATGATTTCAGTAGCTTATAACAGGAGCTTGTAACTTGTTATTGATTACAAGTTTCATAGAACAGGGTCCAGCGCAATTCCCCACGCCATTGACACTCTTCCACATTGCGGCCCGAATTCACAAATGAGGTTTGTCGACAAACCTAGGTTTATGTGCGTCATAATGACGCCAAGGTACATCAACATAGGTTTGTCGACAAACATCCTTTGTGAATTCGGGCCTGCGAGTTTATGAGATATCGAGCTGCAATGGTATAAAAGTCTGAGATGTTTTGATGAAAGAAGGTCTTCAATACAGTACGAATTTTTGGATTAAGGAATAGCTCCAGCCCGAGTGATTGCTAGATTCCTGAGACCATTCCCAAATGACTACCTGGCCCTGTTATACACATGTAAAGGGCAGTCCAACCCTTGTAATAAGTTGATTTGTATGAAAGTAGAAAAATAACAGAAACAGAATGACAAAAGTTTGAAATGTATCGGACCAATAGCAAGGAAGATATGAATCTTTGATATATGAGATCACTAAGTGTATGCGAATATTTAATCGGTAGTTTGGACAGTGGATAGTGATGTAGGACGTGGATAACTCTCCGTTTCGTTGACGATCAGCCATGCAAAAAAAAGACGAAAGACTTTTGTCAACTATGTTTGTTGCTACGGCAGGCAGCCAGCGAAAACGAACTTGTTTATTCAATTATGGAAACGCAAGCAATACTGTAAACAAACAGAACTTTGTTATCCCTGGCTCATTTTTTCTGATTGAAGGGGCAAAAAATGAACCTTTTAGAAATGTGATTTTCTCTTTGAAATTAAAATCCCGCCCAAGAAATTAATTTTTGGTTTCCTCTCTTCAAACTGTTTTTAATCACTCATGCGCGAAATATGCATCAACTGAGTTGTATCAAATGAAAGAAGAGGATCTATAGCTTTACAAATACGTGTAGTTTGTAAATTTTGTAATGTTATCAAACGAATTAGTTTTCACTGGCCGTCTGCCGTAGCAACAAACGGAATTAACCAAAGAATTAACTCCGTAGATGAAAGACTTCGTGCATGGCTAATTGTCAAAAAAAAACGGAGTTAAGCCGTTTGTCAATTCTGATTGTTGCTACGGCAGGCTGCCAGTGAAAAGGAATTCGTTTGGTAAAATTATGGAAATGCAAGCACTACTTTAAACAAACAGAACTTTGACATTTCTTGCTCATTTTTCCTGATTGAGGTGTCATATATGTAAGGGCAGGAACTCAACTTTCTAGAAATGTGATTTTCTCTTTGAAATTCAGATACCGTCCGCCAAATGACTTATTGGTTTCCTCTCTTCAAAATGATTTTAATCACTCATGCGTGAAATATGCATCATATATGTTGCATCAAATGAAAGAGGAGGATTTAAGCTTTCCAAATATGTGTCATTTATTAATTATTCTGATAAAACATCGATAATTTTAGGTTTCGTTTTTTTCTGGGACGCACTGGGACGCACTGTATATAATACAGTGCGTCCCAGAAAAAACGAAACCGAGGCATACTTCTAAATGGAAAGAATAAAAGTAGGGGACAAGAAAAAAGCATTATGACATTTTCTTTTTCTAAAGATCGAGCAAACTAGGACGATTAAGAAAAAAAAAATCATTGAAAAAAAGATCTGTTCACCGTGAGGTTTTTCACCTCACCTCGCTGTTGAGCTCTGTGGAGCGAGTACAAAGAAAGGTTCGCTCTAAAAGAAAGATCAGAAGATATGGCAACATTCCATGCGCGTGATTAAGCAGAGCATAAAAGATTGCCTGTCCTGGTTTTCAGTTCATGATAGTCATTATGACTTTTTTTTTTTTAAATCTAGGCCGGAGAAAAGATAAATCATTGAACAACAGATCTGTTCATGATGAGGTTTTTTTCTCCCCACCTCGCTGTTGAGTTTTGTGGAGCAAATACGAAAGAAAGTTTGCTCTAAAAGAAAGAACAGAAGATGTGGCGACATTCCATGCGCGTGATTAAGCAGAGAATAAAAGATTGCCCGGCCTGGTTTTCAGTTCATAATAATATTCTTTTTAAACGGGATATTCTATAGCTGTTTGAAAAAGTCGAATAAAAAAAAAATAAAAAAAGGAGAAGGAACTGTATCGAAATTATGAAACAGGCATCTTTAAAGGAATTAATAAAAGTAGGGGACAAGAATAAATCATTGTGACATTTTTAAAAATAAATATCAAGCTATAAACAGATCTGTTCATGATGAGGGTTTTTTCTCTCCACCTCGCTGTTGAGTTTTGTGGAGCGAATACGAAAGAAAGTTTGCTCTAAAAGTAAGAACAGGAAATGTAGCGAGATTTTATATGATTTTCACCTCACCCTTGTCATTCGTTGATCTGAACACGACTACACGACTACAGCAGGCTCTGTAATTTAGCATGAAAGATTTAGGCTGTGCTCAAGGCTTTGGGAATTGTGAATCTGTACCTGCAGGCTACCCTACCATTACCAACTTCACAGAATACACAACAGCCTTCATTACCCCCCCCCCCCTCCACCACGACACATTTACTTTAATTCGCGGTATTATATGGGGAAAACCCACTTTTGTTTTTGTGTTGCAATCCTATCTTACGACACTAAACAGTTTATCATTTCAAATAAACAAATATAGGTTCATTATCTGGTCAAAAGTGTGAAATAAAACTTCACGTCTCTTCGGCAATATTTTCATTCTTTTCATATATATATAGCCTACATATAAACCATAAATCAGTCGTTATTCTCTCCCTCTGCATTTAGACTCTTTTTATTCCCTATCATTAACATGTGTGTGTGTGTGTGTGTGTGTGTGTGTGCGTGAGCTCGCGTGCATTTTTCTGTCAAATTACCTGGCCTTCGCCTGACTGAGAAACTCATCCGGGATCCCCGGATGCACGGGGGTGCATTTGTGTTCCTCTTTTGGAACTTAGTCCTTTTATTACACGAGTAAAGTATTATGTTCCTAATCCAGTGTCGGGTATGCATCATCGGCCCGTGCCATCGATCATGTCAATAATGCTTATCCTGGATTTAGTCAACAGTTGATGGAAATAGAACCTGCATGCTTTGTTCACCTATGGCGAAGTTTTTAATTCCCTGACGTCACAATTCTTTTCGTTATATATACAGTGAAACCTGTCTATTAAAGCGACCGCCCATGGGAAACACAAACAGGGGTCTTTATAAACAGGTGGTCTTTGTAGACAGGTTCCTTTGGTACATGTTTTAATGAGAGACCACTTTCAAGGGAGACAACATATGTGGTTTTGTAGACAGGTGCTAAAGCAGGCGTGACTTATATATATATTTTTTTACACAGTATTGAGTAAAAAAGGACCATGTATGTTTCTTGCACAACAAAATTTGACCTGATATTGAGTAAAATGTACATAATACTGGGTAAAAGTTATTTCCTTTTCTAACTAAAAATTTACCAAGTGTGTCTGTCTGTGTGTGTAAGAGGTGTGTGTGTGTATGAGAGGGGGGGGGGGTAGAGAAGGGGGCGGAAATGGGGGGGGTGAAGCTTTAAAGAAGCATTGAGTAAAGAAACTGATGCTCTACACCAGGGGCCCGTTTCATAAAACTTGGTATCTATAACAACTGCTAAATTTATATAAAATTTCTTCTCAGCCATTCAGATGCCAGGATTCAGTAGCTTATAACAGTAGCTTGTAACTTGATAATGGCATTGAGTTTCATGAAACAGGGCCCAGGCGTAAAGAATTCACCCATCCTGTCAACACCTCGCCCCTATGTATGATTAGTTCGAGATCATTTAATTCTTCGCACACGACATGTTAAATGCATGTGTCCGTTTATAACGTTGTACATTGTGTTACACGAATTAAATCATAATTATACAATGAGACTTATTAGCCCTGCATTGTTAATAATAAAACATGACCTGGGCCTTTTCTCTTTTCTACTTTTATATTCTTCTTTCGTAGTATCTTTATAATGGTATATACTATTTCTTCCTCTGTTAATAATAGTGATTGTTTATGAAGAGATACTGATACAAAATCAATATTTGGATTAATATGTATCCATTGAGGGTAGTCATGCTATCAAGCTTTGGTTACTTTGTCAACCTTCCTGTTTATTGTTTTCGATTAGTTCCAGCCAGCTTTACTTTATTATACATATACTCTTTTGTCATGTGTACATTTGCAATGATTTCTTTGTTATAAAATTGTAAAAATGCAAATAAAAAAATCATACAGAAATAAATAAATAAATTCAAATCAAATCAAATCAATTTAATTATACAGTCAGTCAAATCCTCCGAATGCAACTAATCTGAGGCATTTTAGAGGATCTGTATACATTTAGCCGACATTTGAAATGAATGATTATCTTTAACGATATCTTACCGTGAATTCACCATTTTGATTTATTCACCCCGTAAAATGAGCCATTGACGCTGGCATAATTTAAGAGTCCTCCTCAAGGACAAACAAAATATTGAAAACACTTAGACTTTGCTATTCAATTTTTACTAGATATGAACCTAACCTTGTTTTTTCAATAAAAAAAAAAGTCGAACCGCTTTGATGGGCTTCGCTCCAATTATCATGCCCAGACAAACGAATATAGAACAATCGAAAATTACACCTGTTTATAAAAATAGCTTTAAGATTCATATAACGAATGACAATGAGAAATATAATGATCCCTCGTCTTATTTCTCACGGTTTTCATAATTTCAAAGGTTCGTTTTTCCGACGGTCGTTATGGAGGTTTCTTTTTTCTCGAATGTTCATAATTCCGAATTCTGTCATTTACGACACCATAAATAAGAAAATAAAGCCGCGGTTATTGCTCGTTATATCTGAACGAGCATTAGGGCTTTACAAAATATCGACTAAAAACGACATTATATTTTTGTTAACGTGAAGGCATTTGAAGAATATTTTTTCTCAGGGCACGGACTTACTTCCAAACTGTCATTCCAAAAATGAGAAAGCTTACGAAACAGTTTTCACCTTTACTTGAACTCGATATTCTTTTAAATCAGAAGACACAACACCGAGTATGAATACTGCCCATAATCTTGCATTGCATCTTCGCATTTTCTTATACTCATGTACTTCGAAATACGACATAGAATTAATTGATATAAACGTAATTTCTCAACAAATGCAGGAAACGTTTTCCTATAAAGCCCTTAATTTATTGAACATTGAAAAGATATCCGGGGTGACATTTGTCGCAGCGTTTCATTTCGGTTTAAACTAATTACCTCTGGCGTATAATCCGGAACCTTGTGTGATTCACTGAGGTGGTTTTTTCTTCGTTAGAGCCCCTTTCACATCAGAAAGTAAAAGGATGTGCGCTGTACGTGTGAGGGTTAGACATTTAATTGATAAGAGAGTGGGAACGCGCGAGTGCCCTTTCTAGACAAGGCGCATGAACGCTTTACCCCGTTGACTACTGAATTCACTCATTCCCATAGACTTATCACAGTGACCACCCGGCTGCGCATATTTTTTTTACACAACTGTTTAGCCATTTCAGTCAAATATACTGTGCAAACGACTAGAGACAGAGTGTAGCATTACCCTTAGCAGTTTTGTTGGATTGCTGGAGCTGTACATGCACATACTCGTTATTTGTTTCGGGTTACATCTATCCTCTCTTCTCTTTTCATTATGTATTTCTGTGTTCTCCTTCAATCTATCCTCTTCTCTTTTGTCATGTATTTCTTTTTTTTCCCTTCAATCTGTCCTTTTTCTCCTTCGTTATAATTCTTTGTTTTAATTTCTTCATAATCTACCCCCAGTTCTCCTTCGTTATGTATTTCTTTTGTTCTCCTTTATTCTAACCTCTTCTCTTTTGTTTAATGTATTTCTTTGTTTCTCCTTCAATCTATCCTTTTCTCCTTCGTCATCTATTTTTTTTTTTTTTAATCTGATAGATTCCCTTTCTCCTTCTTTAATGTATTTTCCTGTTTTTCAAGAGTCTAAATTTATGATCCTCTTAGCTCTTCAATTATATATTTATATGTTCTTCCTTTGACTTATCCTCTTCTCTTTCCTTATTTATTTCCTTGTTTTTCCTTCTCCATATCCTCTTCACTATCCTTGTTTTCCCCTGTCTATCATCTTCCCTTCCCTGTGTGTACGTGCTTGCACATTATTATAGTGCGCTGACGACTTAGACTATTTTACCAGAGCACTTCTTGGAGTTTTTTCGCGAAAATGGCTAAACAGTTGTGTAAAAAAATATGCGCCACCCAGCTCCCGTAGCCAAAGGGTTTAGGGCTGCGAAAAGAAAAGGAAGCATGAGTAGAAGTAGGAAGAGAAAGAGAAAAACGAGGAGAACAACAAGGGGAAGAAAATTGAGGATAAGAAGGAGGAGAACAGTTTTGCGAAAAGGAAAAGGAGTATGTGGAGAAGAAGAAGAAGGAAAAAAAAGGAGAAAACAACGAGAAGAGGAAGAAGAAGAAGAAATGAACCTTAAGATAAGAAGGAGAAGAAAAAAGGGCAAAGGAGGACAAGAAGGAAGCGGAAGAGGAGAAAGAGAAGGAGGAAGAGGAGGAGGAGGAGGATTAGAGAAGGAAGATGACGAAACAGAAGAAAAAGCATTAGGTTTTAAGACAGATTCATGTATAAGTTGAGAGCACTACGCTAAAACGTGAACAAGAGGGGGGGGGGGGGGGTGGGGTGGTCGCACTGGTTTGATCGTTTGTTTTTAAGGAGGAAATGGTTTATTAATATTTTGTCATGTATAAAGAAGTTTTATCCCCGGCCCCTAAACGATGCTATGAAAGGGGCGAACAATCCCGTTTAGAGGTAATGCAAAGTTTGGGAAATTTTAAAACTTGGATGGATAGTTATTCTTAATCTGTTTCATATATTTGGATGCCCCTGTGGATGTATTATAAGCACTAGAAAATTTAGCCCCTTAAACACTTCTGCTTCCGAGAAATTGAATTATAATTTTTTTACCGGTGCTCCCAGTAAGTTTTGAATATTTTCAAATATATTGCGCTTAGGACCATTCGAAAGTAGCTGCGACCATGAAAATCTCAGAATATGCAGTTCTGATATATAATTTCCAAACGGGAATAGCCAATCGGGCGATTGTAGTCAAGAAACATCGTTTTAAAGCTAAAGTAATATCAGTCTTGAGAGGGAGCTATAACAATAACGTTTTATTTACCCAGGGCAGCCACTTCAGTTATGAAACCGCTCTTCCAATGGGCCCTGCTTAACATAATATGTTATTACTACCCTTCTTCAATCTAATATGTTGAGCGCCTAGCTAGAAGGCAGAAGGTCCCATTGTTATAAGTCTTTGGTATGACTCGGCCAGGGTTCGAACCCACGACCCCCCGTCGATGAGGCGGGAGCTCTTACCACTGAGCCACTATGCCCGGTTCTATACAACATAAAGAGCTTATTATTTATAATTTCATCACTTTAGTCTCGATTTCAATAACGACACCGATCATTGAATACTGTAAAATCGCATATGCTTCAAATATGTTGATTTGAACCAAACTCATGACCACAAACCAACAATTTGCATTACCATTAACTAATCTTCTTGTGTACAAGCATAAACATCCTATCAACAGTTTGGTGAAAGAAATCAGAAAATTGTAAGAAATGTAGGAATATTTGAAACATGAGACCACTAAGTCAATGCGAATCTTAGATTTTCATACTAAATTTGCAGGGCAAAAAAAACCTTGTCGATATTGTAATTTATATCCTACATCAAAAATATATTGGTTATTGATTGGTTGAGAGCTCGTCACGTGACAAGAAATATTTCAGTTTCAAGGAAAATATTGCGCCCCTCTACAAATCGTAATATTGGATTCACCTCTTGCGCATAGTTTTAACCAGAACCTCTCAAGACGGTTTACGTCTCAAGACAGTGTATATTTGTGTAGTATGATAGAGGGTCTGGAATATAGGAGACTATACAGAGACCGCTGTAAACAGGATGGTCCTTAACACAGCAAATGAGAGTAACATTCTGAGTTCTTCTTCCTCTTCAAGTCTTGTTAATGTTGTTCTTTTTTCATTTTGTTTCTCTTGTTCTTCTTGTTCTTCTTATTCTTCTTGTTCTTCTTGTTAGTGTTATTTTTATCATTAATTATTTCTTATTCGGCAAAGACAGAATCTAGAAACAATGAAAGAAAACAAGAGTAAGAAACATTCTTGTTCTTGTTCTTCTTGTTCTTAGTGTTATTATTAACATTAATTATCTATTATTCGGCAAAGACAGAATCGAGAATACAAAACAAGAATAAGAAACATTTCTTTTCTTGTTCTTCTTGTTGGTGTTATTCTTAACATTAATTATTTATTATTCGGCAAAGACAGAATCGAGAATAGAAAACAAGAATAAGAAACGTTCTGTTTCTCGTTCTTCTTGTTCTTCTTGTTCTTCTTGATAGTGTTATTCTTAACATTAATTATCTATTATTCGGCAAAGACAGAATCCAGAAACAATGCATAGAAAAAAAAATAAGAAAAATTATTTTTCTTGTTTGTCTTGTTCTTCTTGTTCTTATTGTTCTTCTTCTTAATGTTATTCTAATCATTAATATTTTTTATTATTCGGCAAAAGCAGAATCAAGAAACAATGCATAGAAAACAGGACTAAGATTTGAAGTGAGTCACATACATGGCGAGCTCAGTTCTGGGTCCCCATAAAACGTGATATCAATAACAAGTTACAAGCTACTGTTATAAGCTACCGAAACCATGGCATGCGATTGGCTGAGAGCAAATTTGTCATAGAAATTTAATAATTTTGTTATAGATAACAAGTTTTATGAAACGGACCCCTGCTTATAGTGTCAAATTAGAGTATATGCGTGTAGACTATTTCCCTCTCATTGAAATCCAGAGCGACCACATCGTACGGTGTTCTAGGAAAGGTGACAACTCTAATCTGTGAGCTAATTTATTTGTTTGTTAAGTTAGTGTGGCTGAGAGAGATAGTGGTGCTAAAGTTAGATGTACAACTTAAGATAATCTGAACATTTAAGTGAAACGGACCATTATTGATAATGAAAATTTCGAAAAACTAATCTGATGGATTCCTTCATTCTCCCAACTTTATTATTACAATTTAAATACATTTTAGGTGAATGGAAATCGCCACAAAGCAATATATTTGCTCCACATACCATTTCGGACATTTAAGTGTTGACAGATTTTTAATAGCCTGTTTTATGTATTTTTTTCATGGAAAAAAGTTTGGAAAATTCATGAATGGTTGGGAGAATTTACTGTTAATCATTGTTAGAGGGTGTCGTACAGTGATGCCTTCAAAGAAAACCATAAATATCTTCGTGGTTTGAGAGTTTTTTCAGGATTGTTTGCATGTCAGAGGATAAGTACAGTAAGAGGAATATAATGGGGTACATTTTATACACAAATTATGCAATTTTTGTCATCAACCTTCAACAATGTTACCGAGTCACTTAAAAAAAAAAAATCCTCTGAAACGATGGCTCTTCAAATGCCCTCATTTTGTAAACATGAACAGTAAGAGCAGATTTGGACCACACTTTTATGTTACAAGTTTGTGTAGTCCCGTGTGGTCCCATTTGTACATGGGACTTTAGGCAAGACTTCCAATTTCTTATAATTTTGATGATTAAAAAACCTCACAGTTATACCAGGAACTATGTGCTTGCTACATGAAACAATGTATCGCGAAACCAATGCCTTGTTTCATCAAACCTGATATCGATAACAAGTTATGATAACTGTTATAAGCTACAGAAATCGCAGCATCTGAGTGGTTGAGAGCTATTTTGTCTCAGAAATTTAGCATTTAAAGATAAACTTGAGTTCTGGTAAAAAGAAAAATAATAATAATTCTCACATAATCAAATGAAACTTACACTGAATGTTGAAGATTACAAATAAAAGTCATTTGCCAAACAATTTTGGTAGAAAATGTATATTGGCTGGGTAATGAGCATAGAAAGATAAGGAAATCAAGGTTAGTAGCCCCGACACCATCTGTGTAGTCCCATATACATCTTTCTGTGTACAGTGCTTGTTACTTTACCAAGACTGGGCCAAATTTATTATGATTTTGATGACTCCAGAACCTTGCAGTAAACACCAATACTTACATGCTACATGATCAACTTTTTCTGATCCATTCCACACCTTTTCTTTCACAATGCAATGGCATGACCAGAACGCAACTTTATATTTAATAGTGGTAACAAGTTTCATCAAAAGGGGACCTGGAAACAACTTTATTTTTAAGATGTGAATGGCGCGTGAAATCTCTGCCGTAATGACACATTTTCGTGAAACTAAACCAATCCCTCTCAACCTCTTCAGTGTCTGCGTGCAAGCATGAATCACTTTACAAGCGATCCATGGAGGTATCATTTCACTAATTTAAAGATGGTATTACATGGTATTATAAATAGCAATATTTATGCCTCTGAATGCTCATAGTTTGCTAGAGCCAAGACAGACATTGTCTTGATATAGGATAGTATGAGATAATAATGTAATATAGGTTAGTATAATATAACATAGAATAATATAAGATAGTATAGGAGAGTATGATGTAATATAGGATAGTATAATATAGTATAGGAGAGTATAATATAATATAGGATAGTATACAAATATACACTGCCTTGAGAGGTTCTGGTTAAAACTATGCGCAAGAGGTGACTCCAATAGTACTATTTGCTGAGGGGCGCAGCCCCGAAGCAAATGGTACTTTTTGAGTCACCGAGGCCCATAGTTTAACCAGTACCTCGAATAGAAGGCATGGTATATTTGTTTTATATCCTGTTTCAAAAAAATATTTAAAAACAAATAATAAAACAAACATTTTTTGGGGAAAAAAAATTAGAACAAAAAAAATGTCAATTTTTATCTAAAAAGATTTAAAATATTTTGTTTTCATTAAATTAAGTTTCGAATTGATTCAATTACACCCCTGCCAGTCAATAACTGTATAATATAAGATAGTATAGGAGAGTATGGTATAATATTGGATAGTATAAGACAGTATAGGATATTATGATATAATATAGGTTAGTATAAGATAGTGTAGGATAATTAATATAATGTAGATAACGAAGCCTTAGATCTAGACCTCCTTCTCACGCAGTTCTAAATACGCTGTTCAATCACCCTTTTTACCCTTTGTTATTTAATTTAGGCCTATGTTGCTGAATGCTCGCAGTAAGCCTAGCCTACATGTTTTTGTTATAGTGAGATACTCATGAGTCATGAGGGATATAAAACAGGTATACAATGTCTTTCTTTCTTGGGTCTAGCAAACTATGAGCATTCAGAGGCATAAATATAGTAACGTTCCCTCGGGGCAAATCAATATCAAATCTACTATACCCTCGGCAAACTTAGGGTAAAGTAAATTTGATATAAATTAGCCCTCGGGAAAGTTACAAATTTATGCCTCTTCATTAGCTCATTGTTTTTGCTAGACCCTCGAAAGGTATTGTATATTTGTATAATATAAGATAGTATATCTATATACTATATAATTATAGTATAATATATATAGGAGAGTAGAAGACAGAATGGGAAAGTATAATAGTAGACAAGCCAAACATAGAAAAGGCTCTAGAAAATCAGTATTCAATGGCATTTGGGGGAATATGCATGGCATCCATGATAAAACTCTTGCAAAAATACTAAGGAACAAGAGAGTGGTGGATGCCCCTTTTCACCCTTCAAATGTTGTTGGGGGGTTGATAATTTCATCGCATCGCACTGTCCTGACTACTCCATTTGCGTATGTACATAGTAATTATCTTCAATCCAAGGAAATATAATATCAATATTTCCGCCCACACGATATGCTCTACCTATACCGATGACGTCACAGAGTCCAGTAAGGCGTAATTAGTACACAATCAAGAGAGGCCTGCCCAGTTTTAAGTAAACTCATTGCCAAATTCAAACCTTTATACAATAAAGACAAGGCCAGTGTGGCTTTTTATTCATCTTCTGACCTCCGTGATTTGATTCTTGGCAACATGTCTCAAATTGTCTTCAGAGTTCTTCACTTATTAAAGATATTAGAAGGTTTTGGTATGGGGTCATGAATCTGGTTTAAATGAAAATATTGGAAGCATATGCGATTTTACAATATTCAATGATCGTTGTCGCTGTTGAAATCGAATCTTAAGTGATTAAATTGAAATAATAAACTCTTTATGTTGTATAGATCTACCTCGACCTTGATATTACTTTAGCTTTAAAAAAATGTTTCTTGACTACAATCGCCTGATTTTCTATTCCCGCTTGGAAATTATATAACATAACTGCATATTCTGATATTTTCATTGTCGCAGCTACCATGGAATGGCCTTAGGCGCTATTTGAAATATTTGAAATTTACCGAGAGCACCGGTACATTTTTTTATATTTCAATTTCTCGAAAGCAGAAGTGTTTTAGGGGTTAAATTTCCTAGTGCTTATGTAATTTCCCAAAACTTTGCATACCTACAGCGGGGTCCCTTGACTTAACTCTTCTTTCCAAAGTACACCCCTGCCATAAAGTTAGAATAACTATTTCCTCTTTTCATGAAGTGGTTGTGACCATAAGGTTTATTTTTGTATAGATAAAGCTAGTTTTTTCTCAGAACTTTACATTGATGAATCTAAAGAGTCATGGTGATTGAACAATAACGTTTTGGGAGATATAAACGCTATCTACATGAATCTAGATTAAACTATATTGACACAAGCACTTCATAAACGCACACAAAATACAAAAAAATATTCTAACGCTATGGGTGACAGTGTATTTGCTGCGACTTATTCTTCATATAAGTTTAAAGGTAATACAAAGTTTTGGGAAATTTTGAGAATTGGGTGGATAGTGATTCTTTACAATTTTAATACATTCAGATGCCCCTGTGGATGTATTATAAGCACTAGAAAATTTAGGAATATAAACATTTACCCGTGCTCCCGGTAAATTTTGATGAATTTCAAATAGCTCCTACGGCCATACAATAGTAGCTGCGACCATTAAAATCTCTGAATATATAGTTGTGATATATAATTTCCAAACGGGAATAGCTAGTCGTTCGATTTTAGTCAAGAAACATTGTTTTATAGCTTAATTAATATCTTGACCTTGAGAGGGAGCTATACAGCATGAAGAGCTAATTATTTATAATTTCATAACTTTAGACTCGATTTCAACCGAGACAACGATGACTGAATATTGTAGGATCACATATGCTTCCAATATGTTCATTTGAACCAAATTAATGACCCCATATCAAAACTTTGTTTTACCTTTAATCTTCTATCCTTACTTCAAGTAAAAGGGATTGGGTATCTTTGTCTCAGATTCTGAAACAAAATCCTGGATTTAGCTCATGCTGCACTCCACCCACCTGAAGTAAATGGGTACCTGGTATGAATTTATTCCTTGAAATGCTAGAGCGCCGTATGGCAGCCATGCTAAAGCCAGGGTAATAATCAAGAGCGCCAGGAGGGTCAAATCTGACTGACATGAGCGCTATACCAGAACCCATAATTATCAGGTGGGCTGTATAACGTACAGACCACCTTATAATTTCGTTAGTATTGCCTTTATTTATTTATTTATCAGGTGGGCTGTATAACGTACAGACCACCTTATAATTTCGTTAGAATTGCCTTTATCCATTTATTTATTTATTATTTATCAGGTGGGCTGTATAACGTACAGACCACCTCATAATTTCGTTAGAATTGCCTTTATTTATTTATTTATTTTTCCTATTTCGAACCACTTTTTTGTAAGCACGATTACTTAAAAATGGCTCAATCATATGCCTTGAAATTTGGCACACATATGTATAGGCATATGTACAAAGCACAATAACGTTTTTAACATTGACCTTCACTGATGACGTCATCTAGGCGCCATTTTGTAAAATTTTCGGAAACTCAACACATGATCATATCTTCATAACCAAAAGGTATTTCTCATTCATATTTATCATGATCAAGGTAAATATCCGTCCTGTCAATTTCAGGTCAAAGAACGCGCGTTGGCGCGAATGTCCGCGCGTCAAGGCGCGCGCAAAATTTTAAAATGCTCAAAATCGTCTCAAAATCATTTTGCATACGTTTTAGGTTATTCTAAGCATTTTATAAAAAATTGTGCAAACATGCATACGCGCGCGTTTTTGCGCGTAAAACTATTACACAACATAGAATCGCCATTTTTTTTTCTTTCATAATATTTCACATATTTTTACAAACAAATTGATACCATGTTTGTCTCTTTATGACAATTAATAATGGAATGATCGACCGTTTAACAAAAATTTCCGTGCGCGCGAGCTCTTGTAATACATAGCATATAATTATGGGCAAAAACATGCCCATACAAAATCATTTGTAGCTCTTTAGGATGCAAGGTGACCCCAATTTTTTTTCATATTTTAATAGAGTATGATTCGGAGATATTTGTTCATGTCTCATTTGACCCTCAATTAACTCATGACGTCATCATAATGGCCTCCGAACTCAAAATTCCAATTTGCAAATTATGACGTCAGCATATTTATGGAAAATTGATTGTATCTCTGTTAATATTGATCGATTTCTTCCAAATTTTAATATGTTCTAGCTGAGATAATTTTCTACAAATGTAGTTACTTTTATTCTTCATTTTGACAAAGGCATCATGGCGTATTTTTGCGATTAACGGAGGCATGTCAATTTTTCACATTTAGAGTGTATTCTCTATGGGACATGACTTTTTCTCAAAACTCGATTCTACATTCCCGTCTTTCGCAAGCAATATCTACGTCGCTATAGCTTCGTTTACGCTGAACTTGGAGTATGTTGTAGCTGAGACAATAAGATATCTCAAATGTGCCCTTTATTTTGTCTCAATTTTTGGTTGGATCAGCCCACCTATACTTGTTCCAAACAAGTATTACAAATCTAGTCAGGTGGGCTGTATAAAGTACAGACCACCTTATAATTTCGTTTGAATTGCCTTTATTTATTATTTATTTATATCTTTTTCTTATTTCTAACCACTTTTTTGTAAGCACGATTACTTGAAAATGGCTCAATCAAATACCTTCAAATTTGGCACAAATATGTATAGGCATATGTACGAAGCACAATAACGTTTTCAACATTGACCTTCACTGATGACGTCATCTAGGCGCCATTTTGTAAAATTTTACGTAAATCAATTTTTTGTTGGATGAGCCCATCTATACTTGTTCCAAACAAGTATTACAAATCTAGTTATTATTATTATTATTATAACTATACATCTTTAGGTCAGTCAGGAACCCCATGACTTTTACAAGCCGAGTGCCTGTATGATTATCAGGATATTTATGATTGGAAATCGAAATGCCAAAAAACGTTTTCCTAAAAGGTTTTTATAACATTACAGGCTATTGGAAAATGAGTATCGTGGTAAAGGCCACTCAAAGGTTTTTTTACTTTTTTGCGGCACTTCATGATCATTTTGAAGCGCATTTTTTTTTTTTTTTTTTTTTTTTGGGGGGGGGGGGGCTTAAATAGTACACTATATCACAGGCACTGCTAACAGGCTTTGCCATTCATCTCAGATTTAACATTGTTAGACGATGCCTTTAAGTTAATATGTACAGTCCGTACATAGATAATTACTCACGCAGCAGCAAAATGACCAAGAGAGAATGAAAGTCGATATGAAACTGTAATTCAAACTTCCTTATTTCCCCTTACATCATGGAACAAAAACACATCCGAACATATTCAATTACACTAAAGCGACAACGCCTTCATAATCTGCATATTAACAAAAAGGAAGAATTGCGAAATAAGGACAGGGGAGACGGGAAGAGAGAGAGGGGGAAATAGAGACAAAGATAGAGATATATAGAGAGAGAGAGAGAGAGTGGGGGGGGGGGGCTAGAGAGAGAGAGAGAGAGAGAGAGAGAGAAAGAGAGTGAGAAATAAAATGAGAGAGCGAGCGGAGGGATGGGATAAAATTAGAGAAAAAAGGCAACAGTGAAGGAGATTATAAAAAGAGGAAGATATATAGAGTGAGAGAGAGAAAGAATGAGAGAGAGAGAGAGAAACAAAAGACAGCAGGAGAGTGTGATAAATCAAAATATTATAATGTTAAGATTCATAACGGCCTACCTTCCACTTCGGCTTGCAGTGAATTGGCCGCCATCGCCCTCCCGCGGAATATGTGTAGTTACCAATTATTATACCACTCGAATCGGCTTCCACAAACGCGGAGTGGTTTTTATAGTACGGCGTTAACTTATCACTCCCTGACGTCATCAAGGATGCGCTCACGTTCTCTAAAAACGTTTCTGCGCGGGACCGCATGTCACCGAATATGATATCCTCTATAGATGTGATATCGATATTTGAGACGTTGACTTGGTAGCTCCTGTTAAGTTCTGATAACAAAGGGAAGAAAAGGATGAAAATAATTAAAATGAGAAACAACATTAGAGTCAAGTGATTTCGTGCATTACGTCTCGTTTCCCTGGCTGTATGCCGTAGCAACAAAGAGAGTTGACAAAAGACGTGATTAAGGATCGCCGATCGTGAAGACTGCATGAAGTCTTTCGTCTTCTTTGTTGTTAGCGCAGGCAGCCAGTGAAACGCGGGATTCGTTTAATAAGGTTAAAGTAGATATTCATTGATTTTAAAAACTAACTTTATTTTCATTATTGCAAAGTTGAAACTTTGATTCGACAAGGTTATCAAAATTCAAACGCTTAAATACAGCCCCGGCAGCGTAATTTTTTTCCCACTTGCACGCCCACCATGCATGCTGATATAGGCGAGGCGCTGTGTGTATATAGTGGCTTCGATGACGAGAAAGGCCTATCCTTGATTGATAGAGTAATTGTAAATTGAGATGCCTCTATGCACGCCCACCATGCATGCTGATATAGGCAAGGCGCTGTGTGTATATAGTGGCTTCGATGACGAGAAAGGCCTATCCTTGATTGATAGAGTAATTGTAAATTGAGATGTTAGAGCCGAAATGAAACATTTACAAGCCCATGCCTATGAGTTGCATGAAATAAGAGAGGAGGATCATATTTGTATCATATTTATGGTCTTTGTAAACTTTGTCTCAGCCTTTTTTTTTACATGTGAGCGAAACGAATATCCATGTTCAACGTACACTGGACAAATTAATAAATCGAATTGAATTAAATTGAATCTGATTATTATTATTATCATTATCATTTGTATTTATCCACCTAAGTGTGCTTCCATTCTGTTAATGGGATAAAAGAGAGAATATCGAAAAGGCTTACTTTAATGAAATATCCCGATGGGACATTAACAACAAAAATCAGAGTCTCTTTGTGTGCAGGTAAGCCTGAATACAATGACCGGGGTAATAATATATATCTGTAAAGCGCTTTGATAGGGCCTTCGGTCTGGAAAAGCGCTATATAAGAACTAGCTATTATTGTTATTATTATTAAAGATTTAGTTTGGTAGGACGTAAAGTAGAAGGACCCAAATCAAGAGAGAAACCAAAAACCAACTGGGAGGAGAAACTTCAAAATAAAGTTGAGTTCTGGTCATGAGATTGCATTGTGAAAGACACGGTGTGGAATCGATCAGAAAAAGTTGATCATGTAGCATTTAATAAGTATTGGTGTATTGCAAGATTTTGGAATCATCGAAATGATAAGATTTTGGCCCAGTCTTGATAAAAGTAACAAGCACTGTACACAGATGGGATTACACGAACACGTGGCATAAAAGAATGGTCTTTATTTGTAAGCTGTTACATGTCATATTTAGAATATGAAGGGACTTGAAGAGCAATGCTTTTAAGGGAACATTGTGTTCTTCCACACTTGCTTAATAACAGTGAACACGCTCACAAATTATTTGTTAAGACATTCCCAAGAACTCAAACTTTTTACTTTAATGCCTATCTGCACTAGTTTGGCCAGGATAGATTAGACCTTCCTGCGTGGTCACTGACAAGTGGTTATCTCATCAAATCAGCTCTCAATTAAAATAAGAAAAGGGGGAACACGGGTGAACCAACGGGTACCGGATAGGCATTGTTTGCTATATAGAGGGCGCAAGTAGCTACATGTAGTGCAGTCCTGCTTCAAGACAAGACGGTGAAATTACACTGCAAGTGTGAAACAGAACGGCAGAGAACAGATATATATTGGAAAATGATGCAGTCAACCTCATATCAAGGAGAAGATTCTTTGGTAGATACAGTCCAACCTGCCTACCGTCGGCCGCACAAAGGAAACACAAAAAAAATGGTCTTTGTAGACAGGTGGTTTTTGTAGACAGATTCCTTTGGTACATGTTTCAATGAGAAACCATCTTCAAGAAAAAACAAAAAATGTGGTCTTTGTAGACAAGTAGTAGACAGTGTCACTGAAGCAGGTTTGACTGAATATATGAATTCTATAATTGTTCAAAGTAGGCTATAAATAGTGCGAACTGGATTATGCCCACAATTGCACTTCCGATATCTTACAATATTACGAACCTATGCGAATCATCCCGTGTCTGGGATGTCATTTTCCCCCAATTAAATAATTTCCACAATAACAACAAACAAAATGTACAAAACTTTTCGGTTTACAAAGTGCATTCCAATTAAAATATTTACAAACGAGAAATATATATATTATGGTACGCGCAATGCAGTAAAGTATACACTTTAAAGGTAATACAAAGTTTTGGTATGGGGTCATGAATTTGGTTCAAATGAATATGCGATCCTACAATATTCATTGATCGTTGTCGCGGTTGAAATCGAGTCTAAATTTATATAATTATAAATAATAAACTCTTTATGTTGTATAGCTCCCTCTCAAGGTCAAGATATTAATTAAGCTATAAAACAATGTTTCTTGACGAGAATCAACCGATTAGCTATTCCCATTTGTAAATTATATATCACAACTACATAATTATTGTGACATTTTCATGGTCGCAGCTACCATTGTACGACCGTAGGCGCTATTTGAAATTCATCAAAATTTACCGGGAGCACCGGTACATTTTTATATTCAATTTTTTCTCGAAATCAGTAGTGTTTTAGAGGCTAAATTTTCTAGTGCTTATAATACATCCACAGGGGCATCCAAATATATCAAAATTGCAAAGAATCACTATCCACCCAATTTTCAAAATTTCCCAAAACTTTGTATTACCTTTAAGGCTAAGAAGGTTGTATTGCAGAGGAGACGTAGGAAAGCATAGCTTGTAATTTAGGTTCCTTAAAGGTAATACAAAGTTTTGGTATGGGGTCGTGAATTTGGTTCAAATGAACATACTGGAAGCATATGCGATCCTACAATATTCAGTGATCGTCGTCGCGGTCGAAATCGAGTCTTAACTTATGTAATTATAAATAATAATCACTTTATGTTGTATAGCTCCCTCTCAAGGTCAAGATGTTAATTAAGCTATAAGTGAAATGTATGAATCTGCTTGTATATCTTTAACAAAAAAACTTGACTCTATCCAATACAGAGCCTTAAAAATTATTACAGGCACAATACACAATGTGTCCTTAGAGGCTTTACAAGTTTTGACCGGGGAGCTGCCTCTGAGATATCGTAGAAGGTTGTTAAATGATAACTTTCGAGTTTATTTACTGTCTAGTACTTTAAACCACCCAACAAAAGAAGTATTGGGTGATGACTATGATTTAAATAACTTAGAATGGAAGATAGGAGAAGGACCTTTTAAACTGCGATCCTTTAGAGACGAAGTAGTGGTGGAAGGGCAAACCAACTTATTGCCGAAAATCCCAGAATGGCGGTTAGCACGACCACAAGTGTCTTTCGAACACCATGGCAAAGTGCAAAAAAAGGAAATGCCTCCATTTGAAATAAAATCGATTGTTCTAGATAGCATTGGAAATTCATGGAATGGGTTTTTACATATATATACAGATGGTTCTAAACTCGAGGATGGAAAGACAGGAGCCGCATTTTATGTATCTCATTATAATGTGGTGAAATTTTTTAGATTATCCCATGTCTGTATTATGAGAGCAGAACTAGTGGCCATACTAATGGCACTAGAGTGGATTAATACATTTATTGAATCCTCTTCGGTGGTAATTTTTAGCGACGCTTTGTCAGCTTTACAAATGATCGATTCATACTTTATTAGATGTGCTATTGTAAATGAAATTTTATCCATAATTAATATTTTGCAGTTTAAGGATGTTTGTGTTGCTTTTGAATGGATTCCGTCACATTGCGATATTAGGGGCAATGAGATCGTAGATCGGGCTGCCAAAAAAGGAGCCATGAAAAGGTGTATAGACATAGTTATACCAAATACAAGAAGTGAATTGGCAGCCTCTCGTTTGATCCATTATAACAAGTTATGGCAAGCAGAATGGGACAATGCAGAACACGGTAGATTTTTATATGCTTTGCATAGCGACGTTTCAAAGCCCATACATAGACAAGGCCTATCTCGCAGAGAAGAATGCTTGATACAACAACTAAGAGTAGGTAACTGTAGTTTAAATTATTACCTTTTTCAAATTAACCAACACGATACTGGTCTTTGTGAAGTTTGTCAAGAAGATGAAACAATTAAACATTTTATTTTCTATTGTACAAAATACGACAAAGATAGACGTCTCTTAAAAGAAAGGATTAAATTGAACAACCCCAATCTGAAACAATTATTGATGTCTAACCCAATTTTTACTCGTGAATTATTGGGTTACATATACGATACTAATCGTTTTAGATAGCTTTTAAAGCTATCAGGGATCCCCTTAACTTATGTCGATCCTGTAATAATATATAAAATGAAGTATCTGCGGTTTTTCCATGAACAATTGCAACAAACTCCCATCTCGCCTTTTATGTGCATTTTATGCAATTTTAATATTGCAGTTTTTTTTTTTTTTTTTTTTTTTTTTTTTTTTTTTTTTTTTTTTTAAACCATATCACTATTAATTTCATTTCACCAAGGAAAGTCGCTCGTGGGCTTGATTTCCGAAGCCCACGCCAAAGCTATACACGAAATTGACTGGCGCAAATAATCTTTGAGATTGAAGAGCGCCATCTAAACGAAGAACCAACCAACCAACCTATAAAACAATGTTTCTTGACTAATATCGACCGACTAGCTATTCCCGTTCGCAAATTATATACCACAACTACCTATTCTGAGATTTTCATGGTCGCAGCTACCATAGTACGGCCGTAGGAGCTATTTGAAATTCATCAAAATTTACCGGGAGCACCGGTAAATCTTTATATTCAATTTTTCTCGAAAACAAAAGCGTTTTAGGGGCTAAAATTTCTAGTGCTTTTATTACATCCACAGGGGCATCCAAATATATCAAAATTGTAAAGAATCACTATCCACCCATTTTTCAAAATTTCCCAAAACTTTGTAATACCTTTAACATAAAATATCGTAGTATCATAACGTAGAAAATGCAAGGAAACTTAAAGATGGGGAGAACGGGACGATACAAAACAAGACAAGCAAAACAAGATAAGTACAAGAATGGGATACTGAAGCACTCTGCAGCTAATTCAAGCCTAGCTGTACATAGCATCGCGTACTTGGCTTGACTATGTTTAATTCAATTAACCAGCTGTTACGTACGATTGCGTCTTTAATTTGATCTTAGCAAACAGAAAGAAATACCCCCGTGCTGTTAGATCAACAGATCAACCCATTAATTAAAATTCTAATGCTACATGCCTCTTATGTTGTTCTTGTCCCCTGATTACGTAACTAATTAATTGATTGTTTGTGTTATTATGTCCACACCATGACACTGAATTCACTTTCTAAGGTATCATAACTAATTGATCTCGAGGGTCATATTTTATCATCACAATCCCTCTAATTTGCACAAGGAATAGTGATTGTAAAAATATCTAGAATTGAGTATACGCTCTATTAATTATATCACAGCTGTTGCGAATTAGTATAAGATCACAATGACTTTAGGTTTTAAAAGATTTACTTAAAGTAATCTTAATAGCCTCGCCAATCACATATTGCAATAGGCAACCATTACTATGCGGTATTACATAATCCATACTTGTCATAACAATTGTATTTCTTAAACTATACACGTTAAACATTTTAATTTGTGTCAATTTACGGAGGACAAGTTAAGTTATTTGGGCTTTAAGATTCAAATTGGAATTGTTAATTGTTGATATATTTCTACCAGAATTTCTAGTTACGTGCTTGGTCGCGTAAATAGACCAGTAGGGATGTTTAGATTCTGCACGACGAGAACGTGGACTGCAATTTTAAGGCAATGTGACGTCACTGCCAGTGCCTTGAAATGACGTCACATTGCCTTAAAAGGGCAGTCCACGTTCTCGTCGTGCAAAATCTAAAAGTCCCTATTAACGTGATGGTAACGCACACAAACTACAACAATAGTTATAATAAGCCTTGTCCTACCGAATCTTGAATATGTAGTACATTCTTGGTCAGGTGAGGGCTGTGTGCTGTTAAGGCTATTCTGCCTGGAGGTTGGAGAACACGCACAATCTGAAAATGAATTATAAACAAATGTTTAAAACATTATACAAATTTTACTTACACAAGATCAATACAGTAATTCCTAAGATAGTTCGAACACGCGTCGAGAGAACGAAACAATATGAGGAATGATAAAGATAATATTACGTTCTAGTGTAGCGTACATACAATGAGCTTACCCGGAAATACTAAACATTAATTTAATCATACGATATTTGTTAGAGTTCATCCCCTTGTCTGAGAAGATATCACGTGACACCAAATATTAATTTCACCCTAGAGTATTTGTTATAGTCCATTCCATTGGCTAAGAAGCTATCACGTGACACTACACAATTTCTGCGTAAAAATGTGACTTATTGTACTGCTTATAAGACGCTTCTCAATGCAGACCCATTGCGTGCATTATTTTAGTTACGCGCATTTCACGTGAAAGGATACATGAATGATGATCGCCTTCTTATCTTAATCATTCTATTATAATGCAAAAAACGAACCTGACCCCGCTCTTGATTTTCTGTGCAATGCATTGATACTAAGGAACGGCGATGGCTAATTCCCTTTTAACCCTTTTACAAAGCGTGGGCCGCAGACTTGCGACCCCGCCACCAGACACCTTTTCAGTACATTCCACAATTTGCACATACCCTTTACTACTATAATTTGCCTGTAGGATGTTCTAGAATGGATAGTTTCTGTATTCGGCCATCCGGGTACTTTTTCACAACCGCTGATACATTGTTTTAAAATTGCACGGTCATCCGGGTACTTTTTGCGCGAAGCGGTCCACTATCAAAACCCTTCATACAAATAATATTGTTTCTTACCGGTTACAAGTGGAAATGGAGATTCCTTTGGTAAGGAAGCGCTCCGATTGAAACCTATAAAGAAAAACATAAAGGAGACGTAAAAAGAAGAGGTTTCCTTTAAACCAACAAAATTAGTATTGGTAAGGTTAAAAATAACCTTTATTGATATATAATATTCTTTGTGCGAAAGAAAATCTTAATAGAAAATAATGTTCCCTGGAAAGTTCTAGTGCCAGCATACTTCAAAGTATGACACTAAAGTGCATTGCTTAGACCAAACTGTCATGTCATGTGTTTGTGTAGTCCCATATACACATTTCGGCGTATGTGACTTTCATCAAGACCGAGTAAGTTTTCTCGCAATTTAGATGATTCAAAACCTCACAGTATACACATCAATTCTTTTGTGCTACATACGGTGACATGATCAGTCTGTTCCAGTCGCTTTCAGATCCTTTCACAATGCAAATGCTTGACCAGGGACCCGTTTCACAAATGACAAAACTCAGTGAGAATTCTGCTGATAACCAATCAGAAGCAAGGATTTCAGTAGCTTATAACAAAAACTGTCATTTGTCACTGATGACAAATATTGGTAAAATGGTGCCCAGAACTCAAATTTCTTTTTAAACGTGCTTAATGTGAGGCATCGCTCGAGTAGAAAAACAAATTTTTAAAATCAAAACAAAACAATAACAAACAAAAGAACACGAAAACTAAAACCAATAACAACAAAAAAAAATCATATCAAATAAAATAAAATCGAAAAGGTCAAATCATTTGGACGAGTGGATTGTAACGATAACTCACGTTCCCCAGGTCCTCTGGTTACTTAAGAACAAGAATGTATGCTTTCTTAGCAGTCAGGTAAAATAACCAACACCACTACGGATATTCTCATATTGTAATTACTATTGCAGATACAAGGCATCTATCTGCGAAGTGTAGGGTTGATACTTTGTGTTTTCTTTACAGGTAGGTAAATCACGAATACTCACGAAATGTTACTCGTTTTGTACTTAAAGGGGGGTGTAGCATGACGAGACTACGTGTCTTTCCCGTGGCCTGACTCGAGGCAAATCGAGTATAATACGACTACGGACGAAGCATTCACGCGCGTGCAACATACGCGAAACCGAAGCGTGAGGAGAACTTCGGTCTGTTTCGCGAACGCTAGCGCGCTGACCATTAATCAAGTCCATTCATTTACGTGCAGTTGCCAAAAGAAGTTGTAGATGGCGTTAACAGATATTTACCATGCTACACCCCCTTTAAGTTAAATATGTTATTAATTCGCCTTCAATCACAGTGTTCCTCTCATTGATCGATACGTTATTCGGTCATAAACCTCTTAAAGGCCGGCTGTACTGGTTTAGCCATGAGGGATTTAAAACCTCTTTTTCAAGCATTATTTTCAAACCTTATGTTGGAAACCTTGATTTCAAAGCCTATGTTAAGCCTCATTTCAAAAACTTATATTCAAAACCTAAATCCGCGAGTGATTGTCATTAGAATAATTTACAATAAATTCTCCACTCAGTTGTGGACACTCTCCACTTATCATGGTTGAATTCCATTTTGTTTTCATTATTCTCTTTTTTTAAATAACAATCAAGCACATGCTTATCCGGTTTCTCGTTACTTGTTGCTGGAACATGTCTACATTTTTATCATTATGTCCCCTCGTTGTAAGAACATGAGGGACTCTCATATCCCCAACACACCCTGTTTGTAAAATTCGTTGCGGTGCGTTTACCGGTATCATGAATGTAACACCGAATGCAAACACTGCGTCTACACCTTACATTCATGTTGTAAACACTCCACATACCTACACCTTAATATAATTTTAAAAAAATAATAACGATACAAATACTACTACCACTACTACTAATACTATTAATAATAGTTATAAAGATTATGATAATAATGATTATGATTATAATGATTACAATTAATGATAACATACTCTTTTAATCACATGCTTTATTTAGTAAAAATAACAAGATGAAGCACAATTTGTTTGTAAAATTAGAGAGCGATCAATAACAACAAAATAATCCGTTGTGGTGCGTTTACAGGTTTCATCGAATGCAAACACTGCGTCTACACTTTACATTCACATTGTAAACATCTCGAATACCTACGCTTTATAATAACAATAATAATAACTGGTTGCTTACTTACAAGCATTTATGCTTTCTTAGCAGTCAGGTAAAATAACAACCACCACCACCACCACCACCAATAACGGAAAAAAGTACTATTACTACTACTACTACTACTACTACTACTAAAACTACTACTACCCTCCTACTTTAACTAATACTAATAATAACGATTATGATAATGATAATTATAAAATTAATGTTCAAAATACTTTTTAGTCACACGCTTTATTTAGTGAAAATAACAAGAGAAAGCATGTAAAAAAGAATGATTCTCTTCGACGGGGTTTTTTCGGAGGTCGCGCGATCTGTGTGGGATGCGTGTAATGCCTCAGTCACCCGTTTGCGTATTTGGCTTGCGTTTTGCTGCGTACTTATGGCAAGACGTTTTAACATTTATTCCTACTTCTTGTTATCAAGAATTGAATTCTTGATATTAAAAAATGAATTATTGATATCAAGAATTACTATTGCTTAACAACAGAAAATCATTTCTTGATATCAAGAAATAGGAATAAATGTTAAAACGGCTTGCCATAAATACGCAGCAATACGCAAGCCAAGTACGCGTTGACTAGGCGTTGTGGCGTGCGCCAGTAATCCAGCTAACAGTGGAAGTTACAAACTGATTCAGGCGAGGACGCAGGTTCGAAACTGAGTCACGTCTTTCGGATGGTGACGTTTAAAGGTCGTTCCCCAGACGTAAATAATCATATCTGATTGATACACGTCTGTAAAAACCCTATACACACACACACACACGCCAAGTACGCAAATGTGTGACTGAGGCATAAGGGATGACATAGATGATTAAAGAATAAAAAATATATTAAAAAAAGAGAGAATTAAGACTAACCTTCACCCTTTGATCGTGTCCGAGTATGGGGAAGAATTCGAGGTGTTGTCTGAAGAGTCAGCATGAACACTGCAATCACCGCTAAACTCCATAGCACAATCAGCCGCCTATTCGATGAGAATATTCTGAAACGGAAAACAAATATTATTTAAATAATGGAACCAATTAGAAACGTAAACGCATCAATAATAATAACAATAATATTCGTTTTTTCTCTCAATAATAATGATAATAATATCGATAATAATATTAAGAAGAAGAACAAAAAACTTTTAAAAAATTAGAACTGCAATCGTATTAGAACGTTATGCATGAATTGTCGCCCGTGTACACCAACATTGAAAGAGCATCTCTTGGAATATCTAGAGCAATTTGAATGGTTAGAAGTGTGTAGCATCTAGGGTAGTAGGGACTTTAGATTCTGCACGACGAGAACGTGGACTGCCCTTTTAAGGCAATGTGACGTCCTTTTCAGGCACTGGCAGTGACTCCACATTGACTTAAAAGGGCAGTCCGCGTTCTCGTCGTGCAGAATCTAAAAGTCCCTAGTAGAGATAGTTTAAGCCGAAAGAAAGGCCTCAAAACGGCCTGGAACAGACACAATTTCAGCAACAATCATTGCTAAGATGGCTTTTGTGACATAAAGCTACATAAAACTATGATCGAAAAAATTGATATCATCTTGAAAATATTCATGAAACATTGGAAATGGAATGAAGAAAGCATAAATGTGATCGTGGAAGCCGAGGATGACCTTTGACCTTGACGAACTTGGATGAGTAATGACTTAATTGATTGGACAAAGTTGAACAATGTAATGACCAAAGGCGAAATTGACTATGAAATGTGCCGGGACAAAATTGAGTTTTAAAAAGTAGGACATTGATTGAAAAAGTGTTAAAATGGACGGGGAAATCTGAATACACATGGTTGTTAATCGTGAGAATATTCACTTCTCTCTCCTTCTCTGCTAAATCCTCCGAACACAAGTTGGGAACATTAAAACAAAATCCTTTCAGTGTGATGGTTGAAGAGAATGTTGATACTAATAGGTTGAACACAATGTCAAAAGTTGTTTATCAGCTTCTTAATATCCAAATATATTTATAGAGCACTGTGGTATTTTGGTTACGATTCAAATTCGAATTGGTAACGGCCATGGTGGTCACATCCACCTCGAGCTTTAGGACAAAACGAGCAGTTTCTACTAGATTAGGGTACTAGATAACAAATGTGTATTATACAAATAATACACAGCAGTGAGGGCATTAGTAAGAATTACCCCCCCACAAGGTACATTTGGAACAGACTAACACGCCCGAGGCGGTAGCCGAGGCTGTTTGGGATGTTTTGAAGGTACCCAGTGTTGGTAATTTTACTAATGCCAAACAAAATGATGTGTATTCTTTGTTTTTATAAGATTATGTTTTATTTGTTTTGAAAAAATGATGTTTCATAACATGATTTTACTAAAGACCGGTCATTAGAATTGGATAATGACCGGTCATTATCCATATTACGTGTTAGGCAAAAATTAATGCCTTGTCACGTGTATGCTTTCAACCAATCATTTGATAATAATCCACGTCATCATCTTATAACATTTGATATTGTTTGTTATTCTGAGGATAATGAGGATTAATCTATGTTCATTTTGATAAAGGAAAGATAACTTTATATTAAATATTAATTCGAAAATATTGATTTTAAATAGAGTCAACTTTCTTTTCTGCTGAACGTGTGTAATATATGTTTGTTATACTTGAAACAAAACTAACCAACCAGTCCTCTGGAGGCTTAGACTATAATTCGACACACACACACACACACCTTAAGTACAGGGCCTATGATGTGAAGTAGTAATTCTGTCTCGTACTACGATTGACAATAGAATATGCCTGGGGGTGTTTCATAAAGATGTTCGTAAAGTTACGCATGACTTCACGAACGACTTGAATATGAAGTGCCAAATAGGATGCCCAAAGTTTGTCCTGATGTTTTCACAAAGTGTTACTATATTTCCAATAACCTCAACTAAATTATGGCAAATAATATACTTTGTATTACAAATGTTTGTTTTAATGAGAATGTTGATCTCTACATCTGCACAGTTCAACTTTAGTTGATGCAGTTAAAAAATGATTGAGCATCCCATTTGGCTTTTCATATATAAGTCATTCGTAAAGTCATGCGTAACTTTACGAACAGCTTTATGAAACACCCCCTGACCTGATTAACACATCATTTATAGTATAGTACAGTAGCCAGCAAAGCATTGACGCGAAGCACTGTCTGTTCAATTGAATTGGACCATGTAAGTTTACCTTTAAAGGCCATGTCCACTCCAAAAATAAGTTACTTTCAATAGAAGCCCAAAAATCAGTCAAACCAATCAAAAAAAGTTTGAGCAAAATCAGATAACTAATAAGTTATCTTTTTTTTCTCTAAAGACAAATTAGAAACTCACTCATGAGTTTTTGACGTCATTGCCTCACTATCCACTAATTGTTTTCTTCATATTGATAATATAAATTTCATATTTTCCCCATAAGAATCTTATTTCTTCACACCAGCATCCAAGTTATATTGATAGTAATATGTTTTTGTATAGAATATAGAGTAATTTTTTCCAGTTAAATAATGAAAGAAAAAAAAAATAATCAACTTTTTATATACAAATCAATAATTATGAATATACAATATTCAGAAAACAGTATAAGTTCTTCAAAGTTCATTAAAACAAATTGTGAAATATCATGAACGCAATATGATAAAAATCATAATGAGGGCTAAGGCATGGGGAATAAGGTTTTGGGGGATAAAAAGGGAAATTAATGGGATTAAAATATATAAAGCAATTGAGGCCATGACGTCACAAACTGGTAGTGATTGCCGTTGTTCCATACTTTTTCATACTTTTTCAAAAATTCATTAAATCCTTATTAGTTATGTGATTTTACTCAATTCATTTTGTTGCTCTGTTTCTCTTGTTTTTGTACATCTGTTAAAAGCGAATTAATTTTGGAGTGGACTTAGCCTTTAAGTAAAGGGCCTACGGCAGGTATGAAGTAGTCATTCTGTCACGTACTACGATTGACAATGATATATGCCTCGGGGTGTTTAAGACATCATTTGTATTACAGTACAGTAGCCAGCAACGCATTGACGTGAAGCACTGTCTGTTCAACTGAATTGGATCATGTAAGTTTACCTTAATCCACGCATCCTGTCTCTGGGGGGCCCTACAATTCAACGATTCCATAACAAGAGATACACTCGTAATATAACGCCCTTGTAACGTACCGGATCGAGACACTTTCATCGTGAGTAGTAGTACAAGTTCGCCGATAAGTGATTGAATTGCTTGTATTGTTATTGACATGCGTAATTTCAGCGAGATGTCGCTAAACTTGTACTTACAACGGTGTCGTGCAAAGGATGAATTCTAATAATTTTTAAAAAATGGAAAGACCCTATATAGCGCATATTCAGATTAATAAAATTATCTATGCGCTTTATATTTGTTTTAAACAACAATGCATTAACATAGATTAAATCAGAGCAATGAATACATGTACACATGAGAGTAATTAAACCCAAATAATACCATAATGAAATCAATAATCAATTACATGTGCAGAAAACTAGCTAAATAGTGAAAAATGCACCTGCCTTTTGGAACAAGCCCCGAACAAACAGAAAGAGATACGTGAGCAGTACAGCCTCATGAATGCCAAGTTCTCTGGCTTAAAGGGGGAGTCCATGCAGACTTATATTAAAGGGATCGTTTAACAATATTAAATCTGAGGTGCACGGCCCTACGTTGTATCGGTGTCTGTAATATGGTGTTATATTGAAGCCCTAAAGAAATTACGCTTCAAAACGATCAAGAAGTGCCTCAAAAGAGGAAATACCTTTGAGTGACCGGTTTTACCATACTCGTTTTCCCTAATAGACTGACTGACCTAATCATTGCAGCATGAGCTAAATCAAGGACTCTTTTAAAGGATATAAGACAAAGTTACCGGATCCCTTTAATGTGGTTCTAATAGAAGCAGAAAATGAGAAAAACAGATCAGTATAAGTTTGAGCAAAATCTGTATGAAAAATAACAAAGTTATGCATTTTTTAAGTTGCGATAAATCAAACACAAAATGGTAGCACTGTGACGTATCCTGCGAGCTCCGCTCCAATTAGTTACATATATGTCTAGAAAATGTCATAAACTTGTATTTTCTAAGTTATTGATGACGGAATAAATTTGTTTCATTCATCGATTGATCGCACCTTCAAATATTCTTAACTTTCTTATTTCTGATCGATATTTGCTCAAACTTTCAGTTATACATGAGCAAAATGATCTGCCAACTACCCCTACAAAAAGAGCTTGGTCTCGAAATTGTTTCCAGGACTACATATTAGATTAAGATGTTCTCCCCGTTTATTCTAATAATAATAATGACCAAAACAGCAACAATAATAATGATAACAATTGTTTTCTTTTCTTATTGTGATGTTAACCCATTGGTTCCGGGATCCTGGTGGCCCATATAGCACTTGCACTGCACACTAGCACTGCATGCTTGCATGCGCTGCATGTACTATGTACGTACTTTGTGCATATCGCGAGCAAGCAAATTGCAATCGCGTATCGAGAAAATATCAACGACGCGAAATCATGATTGGTTAAATCTATCACGTGATTTTTCCCCCGGGACTTTTTAAACAACTCTGTTTAATTAAACCTTTTTGTTTTTTAATAGATAGTTGTTTAAGCCAATTGAGCACTGATTTTTCGATTCTGAACAACGTTGTTTACGTTTTTAAACAACATTTTTTTTTAAACAGTGATATTTTAAACACCGTTCTAACTGTGCATGTAGTAAGCCTATGAAGCCAATAAATTAACTCAGTAGTTGATGGGTTAATTATGTACTTCTTATTTAGGGGTCAACGTTCATTTGTGTTGACCCCTTATTCGACATAAATTTGCTGTCTGGACTTATATCCTTGTACATTGTATTGTATTCTTATTATCTGTAATGTTACCCTTCTACATGTATTTATGTATTTCAAATTTCAATTTTGTTATAATTTCTATGTATCGTATATGTTTTTTTAAATGAAGAATGGAATAAATACCATACACTACCATACCATTGTAATAATAATCAAAAATAATATTAATGATCACATTTTCCCAGGGAAGCATCAGCAGCTTCACTGGTGTTCTTCCTGAGTCCTGCCGCGGCACTAATGTCCTTTGGCAAGACATTGATCTAAAATACCAAAATAATCTGCCAACTACCCCAACAAAAAGAGCTTGGTCTCAAAATTGTTTCCAGGACTACATATTAGATTATGATTTTCTCCCCGTTTATTCTAATAATAATAATGACAAAAACAGCAACAAAAATGATGATAACAATTTTTTTCTTTTCTTAATGTGATGTTAACCCTTTGATTACTTAATTATCTAATTCCCATAGGCTTAACACAGGGACCACTAGGCCAGTAAGCGATGGGTTAATTATGTACTTCTTATTTAGGGGTCAACCTTCATTTGTTGTTGACCCCTCATTCGACATAAATTTGCTGTCTGAACTTATTTCCTTGTACATTGTATTGTATTCTTATTATCTGTAATGTTACCCTTCTACATGTATTTATGTGTTTCAAATTTCAATTTTGTTATAATTTCTATGTATCGTATAATGTTTTTTTAATGAAGAATGGAATAAATACCATACACTACCATACCATTGTAATAATAATCAAAAATAATATTGATGATCACATTTTCCCAAGGAAGCATCAACAGCTTCACTGGTGTTCTTCCTGAGTCCTGCCGCGGCACTAATGTCCTTTGGCAAGACATTGATCTAAAATACCAAAATAATCTGCCAACTACCCCAACAAAAAGAGCTTGGTCTCAAAATTGTTTCCAGGACTACATATTAGATTATGATTTTCTCCCCGTTTATTCTAATAATAATAATGACAAAAACAGCAACAAAAATTATGATAACAATTTTTTTCTTTTCTTAATGTGATGTTAACCCTTTGATTACTTAATTATCTAATTCCCATAGGCTTAACACAGGGACCACTAGGCCAGTAAGCGATGGGTTAATTATGTACTTCTTATTTAGGGGTCAACCTTCATTTGTTGTTGACCCCTCATTCGACATAAATTTGCTGTCTGAACTTATTTCCTTGTTCATTGTATTGTATTCTTATTATCTGTAATGTTACCCTTCTACATGTATTTATGTGTTTCAAATTTCAATTTTGTTATAATTTCTATGTATCGTATAGGTTTTTTTAATGAAGAATGGAATAAATACCATACACTACCATACCATTGTAATAATAATCAAAAATAATATTGATGATCACATTTTCCCAAGGAAGCATCAACAGCTTCACTGGTGTTCTTCCTGAGTCCCGCCGCGGCACTAATGTCCTTTGGCAAGACACTGATCTACATTTGCCACTCTCCACCCAGGTGTTAAATGGGTACCGGTAGGAAGGAATTCCTTAAAACGCTGTGAGCGTCTAAATCGGCAGCCTAGCATAGCCGGGTAGCGTCATTTTTTTCTGCGGCACAGATTGGGGCTTTAACAAAAAAAAAAGAGGTCTTGATTTAACCCTAACCCTAACCCTAACCCTAAACTTTCCCATAGGCTTAACACGCACCTAACCCCAATCTGTGCCGCAGAAAAAAAATAACGCAGCCGGGTAATGTTGGAGCACCTTGAGGACCTTGCAAGGTCGATACGTGCGCTATATAAGAATCCAATATTATTATTATTATTACCATTGCCACAGTAATTGCCAGGTAAACATTTACTTTCGACTTGGTTGAAGTGAATACATTTATGCACGCACGACCCACTCAATATCTCTTAACACAAGCCATCCTCAAAACAAATGAAGCATTTGGTTACAGTGAATATATTTATGCACGCACGACCCACTCAATATCCTTAACACAATCCATCCTGAAAACAAATGAAGCATTTGGTTAAAGTGAATACATTTATGCACGCACGACCCACTCAATATCTCTTTAAAAAATCCATCCTGAAAACAAATGAAGCATTTGGTTACAGTGAATATATTTATGCACGCACTACCGACTCAATATCTCTTAAAACAATCCATCCTGAAAACAAATGAAGCATTTGGTTAAAGTGAATACATTTATGCACGCACGACCCACATTGGCCCGAATTCACAAAGGAGGTTTGTCGACAAACCTTGATTTTCGTACGTCATATGACGCGTTTCGACGCGTTTTTACAAACCAGGTTTTAAACAAACGCGTAAAAACGCGTCATATGACGTACGACAAACCTCCTTTGTGAATTCGGGCCAATATCTCTTAACACAATCCATCCTCAAAACAAATGAAGCATTTACTCTTAACCCGTTGACTACTGAACTCTGTCATTCCCCGTTGACTTAACACAGGAACCACCCTGTTCATGTAGGCAAATGGTTAACGATATCGATGTGTTTTGCACAATTTCACTTTGACTTGGTCCCATATTCATGTTTCAATTCAAGTGTACATAACCATTTAATACAAATGGAGCATCGTGTTAAAGACCGTCAATACTACTGGGCCAGAAGGGATAAGACCACACAGCGAGGTCACTGACAGGTGGCTATCTCATTAACTCAGCTCTCAACTAACATAAGAAAAAGAGAGTCATGGGGGACCAACAGGCACCGATTGGGGAAGTTTTGTATATAGATGGAGCAAGTAGCTACAAGTAGGACAGTGGGGCTTTAAAGGGGAATATTAAAGCAGGCTTTTCAATGATACCAATTAGGTCCTGTTTGATACTATAGTAGTACCAGGAAGAAAAAAAAGGCATCAGTTGTTGTAAGGCAATATTTGGTTTGTACCCAGCAATAAAGATCGCATGCTCAATCTTGTGATTGAAAAAAACACATATATATATATATATATATATATATATTAAAATAAAGAGAAGGAGAGGGGGAAAGAGAGAGAGAGAGAGAGAGAGGGACAGACAGAGAGAGGGAGAGAGAGAGAGAGAGAGAGAGAGCAAGCAATCCAGCAATATTGCTTTATTTACAGGCGCATGGGGAAGTCGCCTTCACATATAGGAACCCACATTATACTCCTGTTACGAATACATTTTTTTCTGAATAGTCAAAGTTCAAATTGTATTTATTAGTCGTTGATAGGTAGGTCAATAATTACGGCTTGCCTGACGTAACAACACGTCATATATATATATATATATATATATTCTGCATACTGAAATACAATGATTCGTGAATGAAGCACCTAAGTATAACTTTGGTTAAACAATAAGGGAGTTTACAGATAGCACATGGTACAAATGACCCCAAATATCCACAGATCTTTCACACATGGAGAAGTTCCACTTTGAGCATATTAGAATAATAACTGCCAAAGTCCTAGATGTTCTTCATGAATACCTTTTGTTTGTCCTCTTGAAAAGAAAACTTCCACCTGCGTATCATAGAATGTACCGTTGGTGCATAAATGAATAATGTTACATAACTTTCATGAGCGCATATCCAGTATTCATCTCTGGTGGGTATACCTTTTTGGTACAAATGACCTTTATCTGCCCATGCGCAGATTGTATCTGTAAACTCCCTTATTACGAACATTGCCTATTGGATCGGTTAGCGCAGGTAATTTTACACAAACAAGATGGTGCATTGCGTGCGATGGATATACAGACAGGTGCACACACACAAGACGCCATTCGTGACGTAACACTGCGTCAAAGCGTATCGTAACAACTTTTTAAAAAATACTTCTTACTTTATCATATTCGAGAGTACGAGTCGGATGGGTATTCTATCTTCTCTTTCCTGAAATGTGTTGCGATGCTCGATACAGTTCTTATATATATCCAGATATTTCCATTGGCCTTGTGTAGATGGTAGATGTTATGGTTCCTGTAAAAAAAAATCAGGAAAGAAAACGTTATTTTTCCACATTTAAGCAGGGGTATTCATGAAAGAAAGCGTTCTGTATACAACATATTAAAACAAAATAATAAAATACCAACAAGGTCGGGGCCGGGTTGGCGCTTACGGCTACCTCTATCGCCTCCGGTCGGATGGTCGCAGCTGGTAGATGAAAGGAGTCACTTATTTACGCTCTATAATTTGTGAAAAAAGGAGCATTTTTTTCACAAAAGGTCGGGAAACACGATTTCAATCAATAGTGCTGATTCAGTAACAGTTCCTGCCACAATCATGCACAAAATCTGTATTGTCCAAATCTGTAGGCGAAACAGAAGTCTTAAAAATTGTAAAGCAATTGAAATGTATACATTGTTTCGGGGTAAATTATAAAACGCGTACATTTTACAGGATGTTTATGTGTGCTGATGTAGGTGATGGAAATCTTTTTTGGAAAATGCATTTATTACATGTAACCACAACTATTTCTAGGAACTTTGGTGTCATCGGTAGATTACGTCATATTCTACCCAAACATATCCTTATTGCGTTGTATGATATACATGTTTTACCATTTTTAAAGCCCTTCTAAAGTGTTGGGAGCACCAACAAATCAATGGCAAGATTTCACTCAAATTGTATCATAATATGAAAGAGGATGCCATTTAAAACACATTTGTGCAAGAATTATCGAAACAAATGTGTTAGAAGTCGAATATTGATGTAGGCATACAACAGTCAGGTTTTCTGCGTACAACAGAAACCCAAATTATGTATTCTTTATCAATATTTTTCTTTAAAAAGTCATTTGGTGAAAATCTTTGCAGAAGTGTGTCTTAAATAACATCCTCTTTCACACCATGATACAATTTAAGTAAAGTTTTGCCACAAAACTTGGGGCGAATTTGGAGCGATTTTGGGGCTCCCAACACTTTAAAGGGGCTTTAAACTATTGTAATGTTGTATGGGGAAATAAACATTTAACCGAATTATGTTCCGGATGTGTACATCAAAAACAGGTACAGAATATGTCAAGTATGTCAAATACGTCATAGTTCCCTCAAAACCATTGTTTCAACACCTAAAGTTAATATATATCAAATTAATTATCATTTATGTGCCATATTGCTCTTCAAACATAAACAAATGGCCTGTTACCTCAAATTCTATGCAGTATGCTATAGTTTGGTACATCATTGTAATATCTGAAGTGCATTAGAAAATATATCATTTAATGGCTGTTGATACATTTTATGTTTAGTTTACTTCGAGATATATATCACCAGTTTATGGAATTATCTACCAAACCATATGAACATCAAATATATCCCTCTTATTTCCTGAATTTTCAGTCTAAAAGTTGTCTCCAAACTTCGCTCAGGGTAGTCTGATCTGTCTCCTTTGTATGTGTCGTTCTATGTCTCATTACATATATTCATCTTTTAATATTTGTTTATGTTTTGCATATTCATATACCTAAAATAAATATTTAAATATCGTCTCTGGCTTCTCGCATTCGGGCACTTTCAACTTCATTCCATAAGGGGACTATTTTGACAATACCGCCTTGGTAGTATATGGTACCCATGATTCCATGTATAATTATTAGCAATCTGTTCGGTATTTCTGATTCGTACATGACTTGCTTTCATTGGATTTACGTACTTTTTAGAAAGGAGATTTGCTGAATAGATGTGCCGGGAAGTGCCGGGCTGAGGTTCGAACCCTCCACACTTGGATTGAGAGTCAAGTGAATGAACCACTTAACCACGACACCCTTGACCTCGTACGGACAATCTCCATACACCCGCGTTGTCACTTTCTATTTATAGAGTTGTGTAGGGTCGCCATCAGAGTCACAGTAACACAATTGACCCCCTAATTGCAGAATTTCCGGAACATTTTCTACAAAATACGCTTAAATATACTGTAACCCTATTTTGGCTGGTTTGATTCTACAACAAGTTCGTCTACTATCCACATGGTCAGATAATCATTTCGTACACTTATCGTTTGGTCTAATTTCCATTTAGGCTAATGGACATCTGGGCCCTGTTTCATAAAACTTGATATCAATAACAAGTTACAAGCTACTGTTATAAGCTACTGAAATCATGGCATCTGATTGGCTGAGAGCAAATTTGTCATAGAAATCTAGCATTTGTTATAGATAACAAGTTTTATGAAACGGGCCCCTGGTCTTATCTCCAATTAGTCTACTACCCCTGTCGTCTATTGACGCCTAATTTCCAATAGGTTTAATGCCAATTTGTTCTATGTTCCTTACTGTCTAATAACCATTGAAACACAACAAATAACTATCATCAAATGATTATTAGACCGCCTAGATAGTAGACGTGCTATGTATAGACTATATCGAGGGTTTGGTGACACAAAGACGTATTTCCAAATTTTGTCAAAATGAGTATTTGATATCAAAATGTGTTCTTTTCAGCATGAATCTATTACGGATGGACATTCAACGTGATTCTTTCTTTGATCCAATGATAGTCGCCGCCTTCTGATTATGTGCATCTTAATGAGAACATTTAGCTGTTTTAGCAATAATGACTGCGTAATCATTTTCGGGCTTTGACAAAGGAGCAGTTTCACTCTCTTGGGTTTTGTTTGGATGGTGTGCTCTGTAAGAGTGTGTATTAAATAAAAACATCCCCAATGGGGAGCAGCAAAGTTGAAAAGCAGACGATTTTGGTGATAAGAAATGTATTATTACTAATTCGCACACTTTCGCACACCCCCATGACCTTATAAAACAATTAGAAGGCCATGATTTTTAGAATCCCTGTGCGTTGTAACTTTGGAATATTATGCGGAAATTGGGGAAAACGGGATTTTAAATCACAAACAATCCAAACAAAACCTATCTGGTAATATCAACATGTTTTTCAAAAATAGAACACAGTACACGGAACAACAATTTCCAATTATTAACCAGAACTGCACATTGATTTCCCATGGTTTAAGCGGTTTATTATCTTCTGCGCATGTAGATTAACATGTTTAAAATCACTATCTTGATTCTGTCCTGGCTTATTGGCGGTGACCATCACGAGATCAAAGGGAAGAAACATGTACGGAATGTTATTGAGACGACATTGACGGAGACAACCACAGTGAATTCGTTAAGAAAACGATGAATGTCCATCCGTAATAGGTCCATGTTTTCAGGAAACACAAAAACTTAACTCCACCAACACCACGTTGAAGTCAATGGCTAGTGAACATAGACTTAACTCCTTAAGGCTCAAGTGCTCAGTGACACGGGAACCACTTTTCTCAAAATGGAGTTACGTCTTTGTGTCACTGACCCCTCGGTATGGGAATAGACTAATTGGGGAGTAGACCAAACGGCAATTCACCTGTCGGCTTATTGAGCAACGGGTCACGAATAGGGCTTTCTTGCAAAGTAATTTCCATTCTATGTACTGAAGAGACTACCCTGTATGAAAAAAGTTAAAATGTCCCTCTTTTCGCTGTTTGTGTATTACCCTTAACGTCGCAGAACTCTTTTCGTAGCGTATGATTAGTTTCCAATAAAATTAATTATTCTTTACATATTACCCCACCCCCCCCCCCCCAAAAAAAAAAAAAAAAAAAATGGTCGCGGAAATCCCCGAAAAGTATCCTATTTTCGCGATATTTCTAACTATAATGCTTTCGCCTAACAATTACCATACAATCATCATGAATCGGCACTAGTTGGTTAGATTACTGGTAAATCATTAAAGTATAGAGCAGGTAAAAATACGATATGCAAATTGTGTGGTAGATTTAGACAAATATGAAATACTAGCCTATATACAGAGCAATATATAATGTAACAAATAAACGAACATAAAATAAAAGTAACATGAACTTCGTTTAAAAGATGGACACATCCATTAATAATTAAAGCAAGTGTACTCACGGCTCGTGTATTCTTCTTTGGATATATTCTCCTCAAGAAGATAAATGAACTAAATGTGCAAGGAAACCGATTTGGTTTCTCTCGATGATTATCAATGTATATCCAAGTCGACAGAGTCTCGTTTGATCTTTAATTGAAAGCGCAGGCCAGCGATAGAATCATACTTCACGAGAAATCAGACACACACAGAGATGTAGCATCGGAGAATTTCGCCCAACTATAACGTTCACGAATGTTCGCTGTGTATTATCGCCTGAGAGATTAACTAAAGAACGCGCGCTAATGATTCTTACCGGTTTCCGGTGCGGTGCACGTGCCCCCTCACATTTTTTGTTGGAGGTGACATCTGGCAAATCACAGCGCTCGTTATATCGATCCTCTGCAAAGGGGCAACTTGGCAGGAAGTTGGCAAAGGAAGGGGGCAATGAAAACGCTCGGTACTTAATTAGTCAGACAAAAGAGTAAGATTTCTCAACCACGGAGGGGGAAGGGGGCAAAACTAGCTTGGGGGTCAAATAGGGTCTTGTCGCTACTAGCTGTAGCGTTTAGCGCAACGTATAGTTTCGTGTATATCAACATCCCCATCTCCCCCCCCCCCCACACACACACACACACACAAACACACATGATCTACTTTGCTACTTCAATTTATATAACACCATAGTGCTAGCGTCATATTCGCTGGCTGGCTAGTGTACCGGTGTCGGGGCGGTGAGGTACCTCGTTCCGGGGGGGGGAACAAATCGACTGAAATCACTCTTTCGCCGATACATTCCGGGACCGTCGATCCTGTCTGGCCTAGGCTCAGGGTTTCTGCTAATAAAATGACGAAGATTTTTGATTTTTTACATTAATGATAATCCGTTCTCGATAGCGCATATAACTCATTATGATATTAACGTTCTTACCCGCTTCCATAGAGCTTTGGAAATTATCGCCCTAGACTTAGCTCCGGTAGTCTAGCGCACAGTGCATTTATTAAAAATCCTAGCAGGTTCCAGCACCCATTCAATATTTATTCAACATATACTTGATCTATATGACAGACCTGAAATTTTATTCTAGCCTCGTACATATATATAAGCCATATTGACTCTTAATTCCACTATGGCATGGAGTGGCAATTCACTCTTTCAGGACTCATAATTAGGGATCACTTCGTTTTAGAGTTGCTTCCACTCCAAATCATAGTGCAATCCACAAAATGAAGTTGTTTGAAATACTCTGAGAGTAAATTCCAAATTTTAGATTTTGATTCCATTTTAATTATTGATGTTTGTCGGTAGTGATTTCTTTTGTCCAGAATGTCGGGAATAAAGATGAACCTAATATTTTATCCTAAAACACTGAACTATCGAGGCCTTTATAGTAGACCAGCCAAGACGTCAACACCAATAAAATCATGACTTTTGACATTCGTTCAAATTTGATAATGTCATTTTTTTTCTAGTACAACAATGATAATATCGCGGGAAGGCGCGATGGCTCAGTGGTAGAGCAGTAGTCTCGTATAGCCGGAAGGTCCCGGGTTCAAAATCAAGTCGATGCACTCGTGCCCTTTGGTGAGTGGGTTAGGCATTAATCCTTGATTAACCATTGAAGAGGACTTCAAGTCGTCTTTCCCTTGGTTGCTTACGTACCAGGGGAGATGCGTGAGAGTGCACTGCCAGACAAATCCGTGACAAGCAACAACATGTTTTTTTCCTTCCCTCCTGTTTCTTCCTTCTTTTCCTCCCCCTTTCCTTCCTTTTCCCTTTTTCTTCTTTACCCCGTTATTATATGGCCCAGGGTGGGTGGGGGGGGGGGGCATGTATCCCCTGCCTGTGCCCCAGAGTCCGCTGAAACAAATACGGGGCTTAAACATCCCTTGCAATTTTTTGTCTCCTTTTATGCCAAGAAAAAAAAGCCACTCAAAGATATTTTTTATGATGATGATGACGATAATGATATTTAAAAAAAAATAAAATAATAATAGGCCCTAAAACAATGACAGTACTGTGTATCATAATATAGCCGGTCAGATTTGGTCAAATTGATCGATGTTTGGCAATTTAATCTTTTAAAAGTAAGACAAATAGCTTAGGTGGTTGAGTACCGAAATATGACGTCATACTGGCCAAGTGGTCAAGGTCTCTGTTTCCAAACCATTTTGTGCTAAACAAAGGTGTGGTGATCACACCGGCCCCCGAAAGTGAGTTTGTCCGGCTCCAGCCCGCTGCTTGAATGGTTTCCCGGTGAACTTTATGCGCAGGCGATTGTTTGAAACCAGTGACCTAGACGACGAGCGAATTATGACGTAAGCACTTCAGTACTCGAAAGCAGGTCAATGTCAATGATGGTAGATAGAGGGCGTCTCCCATATTTAGATGTAGTCACAGTTAAATTTAGTAGCGAATCACGTTTGATCTTTTCCACCCCATATCAATAGTACCAACGATTAATAAGTCATATCGGTGCCATAGAGATAAAGAGAGAGAGAGAGAGAGAGGAAGAGAGAAGGAGAAAGAGAGAGACAGGGGAGGGGAAACAGATAAAGAGAGAGTGAGAGAGAGACAGACATACAGACAGAGAGAAAGAAAGAGAAAAGGATGGGAGAAAGAGAAAGAGAGAGAGAAAGAAAGGGGAAGAGGAGAAGGAGAGAGAGAGAGAGAGAGTGAGAGAAGGGGGAGATAAATCTAGAGAGAGAGAGAGAGAGAGAGAGAGGGGGGGGGGTAGAGTTAACAGGCCCTATGAATTTATTTATTTCTTAATTTAAGCGAGGAAAAGAAAACAACAAATATAATAATTGGTATTGTACATAAATAACATAAATAATGGTGGAAGAATTACACCGGGCAAGAACGCTCAATCCCCCTTGCCCAAACAAACATTCAAATTCAATTTTGTGACTTATAATCCAAACGTGTACTTTCATTAGGATAGCGGAAGTAACGAATAGGGGATGCAAAGTAGGTTGGTGTGCGGCTAGGGACCAAAACAAAAATACAGAAAAGCCACGACCAAAAAATAAAAACAAAATCACAAGTATTCGGGGTTAAGAGGAACGAAAGATTAAGTGCGCCAACTACGTTGTGCCTTTACTTACGTACGCCTACGTCGAGGGCGTTCGTTGAGAAACATTTCGTTATAAAGAGAGCATAGCAATATCTTTCTCTCTACAATTGCTGATAAACAGTCATCGAACAAGGATCGGAGAGCTTTTTTTTTGGTAAGTGAATAATATTCTCTTTCTTTTGAACATGATCGAAAAGACGAAAGGGTTACTTTCGTAATGTTACCAAATTAATTCGAGCGCCTTTGTGAAGCCACGATACGAATTATTTTATTCACGTGTAACGAATAAGCGTATCACGATAGTTATAATTCAAAGTGCATACTTAATTCGTTGTTAGGTAACACAAACATAATGGCTTGCCCTAGCTAACAATACGTGATTTATGCAATTTGCATACTGACTTTTTAAATACAACTAAACGTATGTGAATGAAATAATTCGTATCGAGGCACTTAAGTATAGATTTTGTTCTGTTACCAAACATGGCTCATTTTGATGTACATGCTCATGACCTATATTGCAATGTGCGCACATATTGAAATGATTTATCTTGAATTTACATGTACACAGGGGCGTCGCTAGACCTTTTTCAGTGGGGGGGGGGGGGGGGGGGGGGTGTAGAGGCCAACGATTACCGACAAAACTAGCCACCAATTACCGACAAAATTAAATGTTCAATATCTACAATTTTAACCCTATAAACCCGGGGCCGAAGGCTAAATTATTTTTCCTATCGACTATCTATAGTACTTGCGTATGCGCAAATGGTCATTTTCCTCGACGACATAAAAATATGAATTATTTCGTCAACTTATAGTCAGCATCATAGCTATACTTTAATGCAGGCGCGGAACTAGGATCTTATTTTAGGGAGGGGCGGCAGAGAGCGAGCGAATCACTTAAAGAGCGCGCGAAAAAGGGGTGGGGGGGGGGGGGGGGGTGGGTAATAGGCCTCCCGCGCGGAAGCTTCAACGTTACCTTAAATTATTAGGAAAAGAAGACGATTCATTGTACCGTTCTCGACTGTTAATCCTTGTCTGAATGAAGTCACCCCCCTCCCTCCTCCTCCCTCGCGCGAAGCGCGAAAGATTTGACGTTTCATTAAATTATTATAAAAAGAAGACGATTTGCTGTACCGTTCTAGACTGTTAATCCTTGTCTGAATTCAGTTTCTCCCCCTCCCGCATAGCGTCGAAGCTTTGACGTTTCATTAAATTATGAGAAAAGCAGACAATTCGGTGTACTGTTCTCGACTCTTAATCCTTATATAAATTCAGTTTTTCCCCCTCCCGCGGGAAGCGCGGAGGCTTTGACGTTTCATGAAATTATGAGAAAAAAGTAGACGATTCGGTGAACTGTTCTCGACTCTTAATCCTTATCTGAATTCAGTTCTCCCCCTCCCGCGCGATGCGCGGAAGTTTTGGCGTTTCATTAAATTATTAGAGAAAGTAGACGATTCGTTGAACCGTGCTCGACTCTTAATTCTTGTCTGAATGAAGCTCCCACCTCCCGCGCAAAGCGCGGAGGTTTTGGCGTTTCATTCAACTATTAGAGAGAGTAGACGATTCGTTGAACCGTGCTCGACTCTTAATCCTTTGACGTTTCATTGAATTATGAGAAAAAAGCAGACGATTCGGTGTACTGTTTTCGACTCTTAAGCCTTATCTGAATTCAGTTCTCCCCCTCCCGCGCGAAGCGCGGAAGTTTTGGCGTTTCATTCAACTATTAGAGAAAGTAGACCATTCGTTGAACCGTGCTCGACTCTTAATCTTGTCTGAATTCAGTTCTCCCCCTCCCGCGCGAAGCGCGGAAGTTTTGGCGTTTCATTAAATTATTAGAGAAAGTAGACCATCCGTTGAACCGTGCTCGACTCTTAATCTTGTCTGAATTCAGTTCTCCCCCTCCCGCGCAAAGCGCGGAAGTTTTGGGTTTCATTAAATTATTAGAGAAAGTAGACGATTCGTTGAACCGTGCTCAACTCTTAATCTTGTCTGAATGAAGCTGGAAGTTTTGGCGTTTCATTAAATTATTAGAGAAAATAGACGATTCGTTGAACCGTGCTCGACTCTTAATCCTGTGACGTTTCATTAAATTATGAGAAAAATGCAAAAGATTCGTTGTACTGTTCTCGACTCTTAATCCTTATCTGAATTCAGTTCTCCCTCACCCGCGCGAAGCGCGGAAGTTTTGGCGTTTCATTAAATTATTAGAGAAAGTAGACGATTCGTTGAACCGTGCTCGACTCTTAATCCTTTGACGTTTCATTAAATTATGAGAAAAAAGCAGACGATTCGGTGTACCGTTCTCCACTCGTCTAAATGAAATTTTCCGCTTCCGCGCGAAGCGCGGAATTTTTTGCGTTTCATCACTATATAGAAAAAGGAAGACGATTTGTCGCACCGTTTTCGACTCTTAATAAGCCATATTGCTCTGAATTCAGTTTCCCCCCTCTCGCGCGAAGCGCGGAAGCTTTGACGTTTCCTTAAATTATTAGAGAAAGAAGACGATTCGTTGTACCGTTTTCGACTCTTAATAAGCCCTATTTGTCCGAATTCAGTTACCCCCTCTCGCGCGAAGCCCTGAAGCTTTGACGTTTCCTTAAATTATTAGAGAAAGAAGACGATTCGTTGTACTGTTCTCGACTCGTCTAAATTAAGTTTTCCCCTTCCGCGCGAAGAGCGGAATCTTTGGCGTTTCATCACAATATAGAGAAAGGAAAACGATTCGTCGTACCGTTGTTGACTCCTAAACCTTCTTTGAATTTAGTTTCCCCGAAAATTTTAAACCTCTGATTTCGTTAGCTGATATTATAGGAAAGTGAAACTTCGAGAAAATACAAGTATTGTAGTTGTAGTCACTCTCGAAGTCGTCACATCGGATAAAAAGTAACAGTTCGTAGGGAAAAAAAACTTGTCGGCCGACCGACAATATACATCTCACCGACTTCAAACTATTGCATTGATATTAGTACACGAGGATCGAGCAAGAATACCGACACAGCAACATATTTGACCGTGTCTTTCTTGCTCCCTCGACGAGACGACTCCACCCAACAGCCCCCTTCTCTCTTTTACGCCCACTCCTCTTCTCTCAGGCAAGTCTTACCTCCCCTCTCTCTCTCCTCTCTTTCATCCCCCGTTTCTTTTTTTTCCCTTTTACTATTTGTTCTTCTTTTTTCCCCTTTTCTTTCTTTTCTTTCTTTTCCTTTCTTTCCTCTCCTCCCTCTTTTTCTTTTCTTTCTCTCTTTCTTCTCTTGTCTTTCCTTTCTTTTCCTTTCTTTTCTTTTTTCCTTTCTTTCCCTTTCCCTCTCTTTTTTTCCCTCCCCCTTTTCTCTTTTTTCCCGACGGCAGCGCAACTTTACCGACAAAATCCTGACAGGTGGGGGGGGGGGGGGGTGTCGCACCCCCCACACCCCCCCCCCCCTTTGGCGACGCCCCTGCATGTACAATATTAAAAGCAATTGTCGTAATGCAATCAAATGTAATGCATACATCTTTGTTAAGCGCCTTAAATTATTTCACTCACCTGTTTACGAATAATTGGATTTCAATAGTCGATATACGAATTGCATACCTTACGTTTTGTTTGGTATGACCAATCATAATGTTTGTTCTACCTAGCAACAATCAATCTATGGTATTCGCATTCTGACTACTGAAATCCAATTATTCGTATCAAGTGATTGGAATGAATTGTGTATCATGGCACTTTTCACAGATGTGTGCATTTAATATGATACCTGCCCCCCCCCCCCACTCAGTATTATTTAGGGTACGCATAATTATGCATGTTCCCTCCTTTTGAAAACACCCCCCAAGTCCGGTGTGTAAAACGGGCTTTTGTGTACTACGAGCCGGACTTTGGTGCGTGAAGAGTACCCCTTTACCGGACATTTTGGTAACACGCATGGTATCCCTCCGATCACGGAATGGGGGGGGGGGGTATGATTATGTTACGAAAATGGTTTATTTGGAATTTATCTTGCGCTTGAGTTGTTTTCTCGAAATTCTTTGCGATAGTGCTTTTTGTTTCAGTAAAAGGGAAGGGGAATATGGATAAGAGGAAGGAGTGTAAGAAGGAAGAAAAAAGGGGGAAAGATGAAGAAGAAGAAGAATAGGGGGAAGGGAAAGAAAATGAAGATGAAGAAACAAACGGAAGAGAAGAAGGAGACGAAGGAGAAGAAGAAGAAAGAAAAGAAGAAGAGGAAGAAGAAGGTGAAGAGGAAAGTGCAGAAAGAAAGGAGGAACGAGACAGAAGAAGAACTATTAGAAGAAGGAAAAAGAACAATCGGTGGGGTGGGAACATGCCCATTAGTATTGTCAAATCGACATAATCTTTGTTATAATCACTTAGCTAAACACATGTCAGGAGCTGGGATAGTGAATCAAATTACAGTTGTCCGCAGGCAGCAAAACCCTGAGTAATCTAAACAAAAGGAATGAAATGACTGTTACAGTCATTGCTTCAGGCAAAATTTCGACCTATTTTATAAGTATGTGAAATAACAATGGAAAAGGGAATTTTACTTTTCCCCTTTCGGAATTTCATTTTTGATTTGATTTGATTTGATTTATTGGTTTCTCCATCTTTTTTCTTTTTTCATCATACATTTTCATGAACATAATATGGTTTGATGCAATATTTTAAGTGTATATAATTTTATACAGATAATAAACGAATTTAAACAAATATATTGAATGCATAATTAACATAATTAATGAATTGTGCCTGATGTTTATGAGGCTCTGATATAACAAAGGCCAGGGGATGTTTCACAAAGATGAAACACCCCAAGAATAAATAACTTTGATGTAATCATTAAGAGTCTACAACGAGCCGGTTGTCTAATTATAGCTCTGATGCAAGGTTAAAAAGGCTGAAGTAGTTGTTCAGTAGTTGCTAAGCAAATTTTTGTCAACGAGGTAAAGAAAAAATCAATAATATAATCACGATAACTAAATATAAGTTTGTTTTGAGCTCTTGTAGTGCGTGGAATAATAAGACCAAAGTAAAGTCCGTTTTTAAATTGATAAAACTGCACGGCATATCTACGCACCCACAATATCATGGTTTCTGTTTCTAAACATTTTCGAAAACTCTGGACAGGGAACAAGAACTCAATTAAATCTGGCCGAGTAATTTTGACCTTCTGACAAAATGACATCACAGTTGATTTCAATACTAGTCAAACGAGCTAAAAAATTGTTCAAATTGTTTCGGGTTCAAATGATTGAATGGCTGTTCTATCTGTTTATGTAAACACAACGAATTGGCTGTTACAAGAGTGTAATATTAGACGTATGACGAACCCCAAACCACGCTTCTAGTTGAATATTAACATTAATAAATCTTCTAAAATTAACTTTTGGACCTTGATAACAATAGTTCATTTACCGTGGGTGAGGGGTGCGTGGTTCAGAACAATAACGTACACTGGTGTTCAGGAATTCGGAAAATATTTTACTTATTTTTCTTCTGATGGGTAAAGTTTATGTATTCTCAAAACTTAAATGATTAATCAAGTTATGAAATGATAGAGAGATAGGAGAGAGGGCGGAGGGGTGATGATGCATAGATATGCCTCTTATAATCGTGGAATATTCAATTATGATGGGAACGTGTGTCATTTAGTTCAAATTTGAAACATGATGAAGTAATCCCGTTCGTAGCTCAGTCAGATAGCTGTACTGGGGGAGGGGGTCTTCACAAAGACTCAGAACGTCTTTAAGTTGAACTTAACTATGGCAGGCCTTTCATGCCACGAATTCCTCTAACCATTCCTGGCATTGGTTTCTCAAGGGACGTACAAATCATGGTCACAAATCTACAGAATTTACCTTTTTTGATAGTTCATTATTGAAGGAAAAAAATATTATCTAAAGATCATAACTAAGAGACCAATGGTGAGGGCGACCAGTGGCGTGAATGGCCTGCCATAGTTAAATCCTACTTAAGGTCGATCTTAGTCTTTGTGAAACACCCTCTGGGATGGTTGGTGAGTCTAGTAATTTGAATGATCATGAAGAATATGCTGAACCGATTTTCATTTTAGGAAAACAGTCACACCGGAGAGACCGAACACAATATTATAAAATGGTCGTGAATATGTCCGCTTCTAGTCGGCGTGGAATCGGCGTGAAGTCGGCTTGGTGTCGTGACTCATACCACAGCCAAACCGACGAGACCGACCACAAACCGACAACTTGACTGACCGAACACAAACAAAAACAGGGGGAATAATTTGTGTGATACATTACTCCGAATTGTCGCGAATTGTCGACAGTTTTGTGCTGATTCCCCCTCCCCCCGCTGATTCGACGGCTGATTCTCCGCTAACTACTTTTTCACGAATTGGGCCTCTACCCTCGCCGCCGGCTGGATCCGGCCGTGGTCTACACTCCCTTTAACCGTCAATCTATATAATGGTAGGTAAAGGTGTTGAGGTTTATGTTATGCATTATACTTATACACTTTTTTCTTCTTCTTCAAAAGATTGGTACACTTTAAAGTAACTACAGAATGATGACCTCTGACACGATACCAATGACGTCATACATGCACGGCTATCCTCAGGAAGAAGCATGTCAACAATCCCCCTATCTTATAAAATTGAAGGTAGGTTCAAGCTATTGTGGTTGGATTAGCAAATGGCGCTTGTAAAATGGCGACAGGCTGAAGTGCTCCCCAGGGAGTGGAAAATGTGCTGCGGGTAAGCCTGAATCCGATGACCGGAGTAATAATATGTGCTGCGCCTAGAAACAAAGTATTAGGCGCATTATAAATGTGAGCTGTTATTATTATTTTTGACTCTCTTTCCAAGAACTCGAATCGCAGCCAGACACTAACGTCGTCTAGCAAGACATTAATCCAAATTTGACGCTCTCCACCCAGGTTTAAATGGGTTCCTTGCAATTGCCTGGGGAAATAGTAATTGCCGGCTCCTCATGCAGAACAGCTCTGTCGCTAATGAGCCTTCCCTGACTAAATAATAATTAAAGTTGTTGTTAGTATCATTATTATTACTGTTGTTGTTGTTGTTATTATTTAAGAATTATTGTTATTAAAGGTAAAGGTGAGTTCTGGCAATGCAATGTGATTGGATCAGAAAAAGTTGATCATATATTATGTAAGTATTGGTGTGTACTGCAAGGTTCTGGAGTCATCAAAATCATCATAAATTTGGCCCAGTCTTATACCTTGGAAATATACCTTGGAAGTAGGCATTTAAAGTTAAAAACTTATTTGCCTCTCGTTGACATTCGGATGAAGAATCCATATTTTGACACATGTTTAGTGGCGCTATACAGCAATTGATGAACATGGACAAGCGAAGGACTCCTCTGGGTCATATTGATCTTTTCTTGACTACCAAAATTTCAACAAATTGGATTTAAAGCTGTTTAGTAACAATCCCTGTATACATGAAGATGTATATGGGACAACACAAATGGTGTCGGGGCTAGTACTACCTTGATTTCCTTATCTTTCTATGCTCATTATTCAGCCAGTATACATTTTATTCCAAAATTGTTTGGCACATGACATTTATTTGTAATCTTGATCATTTAGTGTAAGTTTCGTTAGATTCTGTGAGAATTCATTTTCTTTTTTTTACCAGAACTCAAGTTTATCTTTAATAGTATTATTGTTAGTGTCATTTATTATCCTCATTTTAATAAGCAAGTAAGGCCTAATTTTAGGCTCGCTCACTAACTGAAAACTAACCAGTGCAATCAGGAAACTAGTCTGTTATTACTTTCCTACTTGTACATGTATACAAGACTTCACACAGTTAGGGGATAAAACTAAAACAACGGTACCAGCAAACTTTCATTGCTCTCGACTCAGAACATTTAAAAACAACCCGAAGAAATCCTCGTTAAATATTGTTTGTATTCATTTTATTTATTTTCAATTCAGGGGACAGCCACTATACAGCTGATTGGAGGATGTTTCCTCGTTACCTTGGGGACAGTAGCAATCGTCATGTTGGCTTTTTGGTCCTACTTTGCCGCAGCCATCTGGAGCGGAATACTGGTAACATTCTATTTTGCATCATTCAGGGGCACGTTTCACAAAGCCTTATTTCAATGACAAGTGACAAATATCAGTGACATATCTGCTGATAAACAATCAGAAGCAAGGATTTCAGTACCTTATTACAAAAACTGTCATTTGTCACTGATGACAAGTTTTGTGAAACGCCACCCAGGAGATTTCATGTTATTGATTCATTTATTCAGTCTTCTTTAAAAACACAGAGTAGACCCATTTAGTGCCCCAATGCCTTCTTTAAAAGTGGGCCCTTACATTTTCATAATTTTAACAAACGAATTCGTTTTCACTGGGTGCCTGCCGTAGCAAAACGCAGATTTGACAAAAGACTTAACTCCGTTTCGTTGACAATCAGCCATGCATGAAGACTCTCGTCTACGGCTGATTGTCAACGAAACGGAGTTAAGTCTTTTGTTAATTACGTTTATTGATACGGCAGGCAGCCAGTGAAAACGAATTCGTTTAATAAAATTATGGAAATGCAAGCACTACTTTAAACAAACAGAACTTTGTCATTCCTCGCTCATTTTTCCTGATTGAGGTGTCATATGAAAGGGCAGAAACTCAACTTTCTGGAAATGTGAATTTTTCTTCGAAATTCAGATACCGCCCGCCAAATGTCTTTTTTGTTTCCTTCCTTCAAATTGCTTTTAATCACTCATGCGTGAAATATGCATCATCTGAGTAGCATCACATGAAAGAGGAGACTCTAAGCTTTCCAAATATGTATCATTCATTAAAAATAGTTGTGATTAAGTTATGATAGAACATCGATACTTCTCGGTTTCGTTTTTTCTGGGACGCACTGTATAACGTTAAAACATAACATAAAGACAAACAAATAAGTACATACAATATGGCATATACAGGAGGCGCGATGTCTCAGTGGTAGAGCGTTGGTTTCATAACCTAGAGGTCCCGGATTCGAAACCAAGTCGATGCGCTAGTGCTTTTTGGTAAGGCATTAATCCTCTTATTTACCAAGTCCCTCGGAGAGGACTTAAAGCCGTATGTCCCCTGGTTGCTTACTTACAAGCATACACATGCTTTCTTATCAATCAGGTAAAAACAAACTAACAATCAAACAAACAACAGATTGGTTAACCGTTTTTTTTTCTTCTTCAAAATTTGCTTTAGGGTCCAAATTTGCTCCAGCAAAATAATAGTTCTTAATACTTTAGGATAGTATGAAGGAGCCCAATATCCTTTAATTGAAATGTTTCAACGGTGTCCCGCATGTGTGTGTATTTATGATTAATAACCCATGATAACCTATAATAGATTGTAAACCTAACTTCCGACTCACCAATTTGGTCTTATACAAGCCAATACGTGAACTGTGATTTAAATATAGGTATATATATAGAGAGAGAGAGAGAGAGAGAGAGAGGGGGGGGGGGAGGGAGAGAGAGAGAGAAAGAAAGAAAACGTTTCACTATCACTTGTATATACATATATGTGTATATATATAGGACTATATATAATAATATATGTCAGCTATTTATATTGGTTTTTATCATCTTATATCCAAATGATACAGTCGGATATGCTTTGAAATTCTCCCTTGTTCTGAATTTAATGATGGACCATACCGGTAATTATCGTAACATCTTAATATAAAAAGCATGTCGATAGACACAGAATACCGATAAATGATAATATAATGGTATTTGAAAGGCGGCCAAATCGACTTTAAATCGAATGCTTTAGTTCAGGCGTTCATTAATAAGGTTTTCAAAAGCATATTGGATGATATTAAACGATTCAATTCACATTTACCATCTATTATTACTAACATCTATGTTTGCTTGTATTCACATCTCAGGTATTCGGAGTAATTGGAGTGGTTGGGATGTCGGCAGCTTCTACCGGAAACAAATGTTTGGTAAGCACTCTTTAAATCTCATGCACAGTTTTGGTAGCGAAAATAGGAATTTGAAAGAAACGTGTTGACATGTATAGTGTCGCGCTGCTCTCCTTGCATTAAGGCCCAACTGCACTACTTATAACTACCTGCGCGCTCTATTTAGCACACAATACCTAATCTCTGACTATTGGTCCCCCATGATCCTCTTTTTATTATGTTAATTGAGAGTTTATTTGGTGAGATCACAACCTGTCGGTGTCCATGCAGGAATGTCTTATTTCCCCTGGCCAAAATAGTGCAGAGGGGCTTTAATATAAATTATGAACGAGAACATTTGGTATTCTGTCAATGATTTCAAGTGAATTGTAGAGTAAATATTTGCAAGAATGGCTAGATAACGGTTACATACTCCCCTACGCTATAGGACAATGGCACTCCCCGCACGAAAAGTGTAAGCGCTTCGCCTGGAGAGGGCGTGGGTTACGCCCGCAGCGCAGAGCCATCTATACACAGCGTTTGGCCGTATATTCTTTTGTTTTGTGCTTGCTCAACAAAGCAGTAGTCGCCAAGGTGTGTCCAACTCGAACGGTGTTGGCCGAACTCTGTGTATAAATGGCCTTGCTGCAGCGTATACTCACAGTCCCTATAGGTTTTTACATCTTACACACATGTAGTGTAGGTTGCCGTTGGTGGAATATACGTTACAGGCTGGGTATCTTAATTACCTCTAATTTGTAAATCTTTTCATTTGTGGAAAACACTTTCACGGCATCTGCTAGTATGTTATATGTATCATATAAAATCAAAGAAATCTAACGAAAAGTTTTTGAAGGTTAACGGAGACGGGCATGATGCCTGCCTGACCCGATAATGTCACTTCATGTACACAGGAGTGACACATGGTCTTTACAACGGTTTACGGTGTTAAAGATGAACTTCTATTTTGCATATTTTCAAGAACAGTTTACACAATAATATGACCCCTCTTTTGCACAACAAGAAGATCTTAAAGTTTTAACCCTTTGTGGCTTATTAGGTTAAAGAAAAAAAAAATTATGTTTGCAAAGACATGCACAAATACCTTATTCACATCTAAAATCGTTATATATGTCCCATCTGTGTGGAATTTCTCACTCTTTCAATCTTGATAATAATGATAATAATAATAACGATAGTAATAATATTCATCATAACAATAATACTAGTAATAGTCACATTTGTATAATAGCGCCTCATATTAATTTTTTAAACGCTTTACATTGAAATTAATATTACCCGGTAAATGGATTGAGTTGCTAATCCGCGCATGATAGTACACACGCTACGCTCCCTGGGGAGTATTCCCCCAGGTACCATTTTACAAGCTTACACATGCCTATCCAACCACATTGCGTAAATGAGTCTGATGACTGGGGGTAATAATAAGTATAAAGCGCTCAGAGATGGTATTCCGTATTAAAGATACAGTCGAGTTCTGGTCATGCGATTGCATTGTGAAAGAAACGTTGTGGAATAGATCAGAAAAGGTTGATCATCTAGCATAGATGACCTGCAAGGTTCTGGAATCATCAAAATGATAAGAAATTTGGCCCAGTCTTGGTAGAGTTACAAGCACTGTACACAGAAAGATGTGTACGGGACTATACACGAACATGTGGCATACAAATCCGTCCCGCTTTTTATGATGTTACATGCCATATTTAAAATATTAAGGGATTTGAAGAGTCATGCTTTTCAGGGAACACTTTGTATCTGATGTTCTTCCACACTTGCATAATACAATGATAACGCTCACAATTTGTTTTCCACTTCTTCCCAGAACTCAACCTTCTCTTTAAGCGCTATCTAAATCCAGGGCCCTGTGTCAACAAACTTGTTATCAATCAATAACAACAAATTAAAACAAATGCTAAATTCATATGGAAAATTTGCTCCCAGTCGATCAAGGGCCACGATTTAAATAGCTCATAACAGTTATTGTAACTTGTTATTGAAAAGTTTTATGAAACAGGACCCAGATTTGTTATGATATACGATGTATTTGTGTAACGATTTCATCCCAGATCCGGACCTATCTCGGCTTGTCCATTGTTGGCTGCCTTGCGGGGTTAACACTCTGTGCAATGCATATCTTTGCTGCCATTTCTGAGGACAGTAATAGCGATGATTACTGGGGATGCCAGCCCGGCAAAATATTTTCCTGGATTTTCAACTGCGCTAAATCACAGGTAATCAAGATAAGAAGGTTATTAATCAAAAATATATAACCCACTACCCTAGGATTATCGTAGTCCGCAAGCACAAACCCTGGTCAGTCGTACAAGTGAGTCTGCACTATAAGACTACCTTATGCCATGCACTGAGCTGCTCCTGACACAGGATTGACACAACCATTTTGTTGTTGTTATTGTTGTTGTTGTTGTTTTGGTTTATAGGCGTTTGTCATTCAGAAGTGAATATTTACGCCAGGAGGTAGCTGGGCTAGGCTTTTCTCAAGGCACAATGATATTTTGATAAAGTGTCAAATTAGGGTCTGTTCTTGCAGACTAGGATTATCGTTCGCTAACCTTACCGATTGAGCCAATGATAAACCTAACCATGAGACGACAGGGATTGATAGTCTGTTTAGAAGATGTACTGACCTCAATTAGTTTCAAATTATATTGAACTCATTGCTTTTTGTAGAATTATATTATGACAAATTGAAATCAATTTTATCTTGGAACATTTGTAATCTTGTTCCTGGGATATTTGAGGACATTTTCAACATTTTTTTTTATCATTAGGCCTTGATACAGACAACGCCGGTGCATTATATGCATCCTCCAACTTCTTGCACTCTTAAATGTGCATATTTAAAGGAACTTGGTAACATTGTTCAGATGAGAGAAAGTGGTGCTGAGGTAGTGACGTCAATGCTAGATGTACAATTAAAGATAATCTGAAAATTTGAGTGAAAACGGACCATTATTAATGGCACAAATTGGGAAAAACTGATCTGATAAATTACTTAATTCTCCCAACTATATTATTACCATTAAATAACATTTTAGGTAAATGTAAATCGTCACAATGCAATAAATTGGCTCTATATACCATTCCAGACATGTGTTGAAAGACTTTGAATAGCCTGTTTTATGTCTTTTTTTCATGGAAAAACGGTTGGGAAAATTCAAAAATGGTTGGGAGAATTTACTGTTAATCACTGTTAGAGGGTGTTGCACAGTGACGCCTTTAAAGAAAACCATATATATATATATTTGTGGTCTGATAATAAAAAAGGAGCAGATCAGCACCCTCGCTAATTGCACCCTTATTTCTTAGTGTGTATGGGATTGTTCTTACAAGAACCGTTTAAGATAGAAAGACAAACTATACCAATCATAAAAGATAACGATTGTATCATAACTTAGCATAATTTCCTAGATTTTGCAATTCAAAATACGGATCTGGTTTTCGGGTTCCACAAACTTTCGTGAATAACAATCCCTACATCCCGAAAGGCTTGATTTAATCTGAGAAAATCTATGAATAAACCAGAATACTAGATAAATAATCCCAAGAGTTCGTAACAAAATGCTAGCGATCGACACTTCGTCCTTGTATGTCATATTTTCACAAAATGTACATGTAAAAACATGAGCTATATACCTCAAGGAAAATCTTTGAATTAAATATGATTAATTTGCATTCAATTTACACGACCTAACCAACCATTATACTCATAACCATTATACTCACAACCATTATACTCATAACCATTATACTCATAATGGATATTCATGTCTATGTATAGGCCGCAAGGCAGGTGGTTGACGCCCTCATAGCGACTATTGCGTTGATCCTCTCAATTTCATGCATCGTCTCGGCATCGTTTGGTTGCGCTGCTTCTTGCATGGGTTGTGCCAGCTGTTGTAAGGCCTGTGGCTGCGAAGAGGAAGGTTGCTGTCAAGGCTGTGCTCTACCGCCTGAGCCTGCCAAGGTATGTCATAAGGTATGTCCTCATCAGCTCGAGATTGCCAAATATCCTGATATTTCAACTATCCCGATCGTTAATTATCCAGTTAATTTGCGTCTTCATCAGCCCGAAGTTGCAATTAGCGGGATATTTGGTCGAGACAATCAACCCAAGATATCTTGGGCTAATTTGCATTTGATTAGCAGAAATAATACCGACGAGGCTCTGAAATTAGAAGATATCGTTACTATCAATAACATCTCGTTCAAATATGACGAGATAAACCGTTTCTTTTTTATAAAGTGATGTAATAAAAACAAGTTTTAGGCCTACCAACTTAGTTTTTCTGAATATTGTTTAGGCCTCTTTCGTCAATATACAATAAATATAAACTTGAATGACCTTGCACATTAAATTGAAATACTAATTGTTCTAACATCTTTTCATGAAACGATTATGAACATACGGATTACCATGGAGAGTTTATTCCTCTTCCCAGAACTTTATTGTTCAATCTCTATGACTCTTCGTAGATTGATTGATCAATAAATAAAACAAAGTTATGAGAAGCTAATTTTAATACACTTCATCTATCGAGAACGATCTGTATTGTTACAATTATTTCCTGAAAAGAAGTAAAATAAAACATTTCAACTTCATGATCAAAAGCGTACATTACAAAGGTCCATTTCTTCGGCTTTCGCTTGGTTTAAATATTTTTTTTCGAATGAAATTTCACATATCGAACGATTTACCTTTTTTTCTCTGGTACTTTTTCAGCCCAAAGTTACATCATGGAACAAGGAAGGTATGTGTTTTAAGCAGCTGTTATAAGCTACACTTGAAGGTTACTGTAATAAGCTACTCTTATAGGTTACTGTTATAAGCTACTGAGATCTTATACACCGCAGTTTATAATAAAATTTTAGGACTTTGATAATAGCTGAAAAATAGCTGCAAACCGTCTTCGTAGTGTAATGAAATTTAATGCAAACAAAATTTGTTAAAGGGGAATTTAACCCTAACATTAACTTGGATTTGATTCAAGCAGAATTTTTGTTGAGACGAATTAGCAATGCGGTCGTCATCCTCTCACAATTCACCACTAATCTGAACGACAGAATGACCCAAAATCTCAATTTCTTTTAATGTTATTGGACTAGTAGACCTATCCTATATGGGGTGCATGAAAGAACATGATATCCATGATATAAAAATGGAATTTAATAACATTTCTTGCTTTCAACAAAAGGTAAAAGGTGAGTGGCTGACATCATATTTATAGACCGCGTTGCCAAATTTACTCACAGATTTGATGTATTTCATGAAAAGTTAAGGATTTAAAAATCTATAACCTTCCTTTTTATTGTCAGATTTTTCTCAAACCTTCATTGCTTGTCCTACCTTACAATACGAAATGTATGAAATTCATCTTCTGACTATTGGAATACCATATTCGTCACAAGTAATTGAAATAATTGGTAACGGTCGAGACGTTTCACAAAGATTTGCGCATTCAATTTAATTAAATTACGAAAATGGCCTATTGCACACATATCAATCTCAAATAGAGCTCAAGACGCCAACAAAACCCTGCAAGGCCTAGGTGCGCTAAGGCGATAAAAGCATTCAAGGAACAAACTCCTACCAAGTCCCCATTTGGAACACCCGAGCAAACAGTGTGAAATACAGATCAATGTCTCACCAAAGGACATTTCGTGCTGCGGCGGGACTCGAACCCCGAACCATATGATTACCCCCACACGTCTAATTATGTGGTGGTATTGTAAAATCACCTTTATCAGGTTTATTTCAGTTAACACATATTGAATGTCCTAAAATGCAAATTGTTCCTTGTTTGATAGAGATGTCAGCTCAACATATTGTATGTACTTTGGTATATGCAGCCATTATTTAGTAAATTCGCATTGCATTTAAGATTTGCTATGCCAAAGGATATTATTATATCTTTCGCTCGAATTAATGATGATACAGTTTCAAAACTATTAAACTTGGTTTGTACAGTTAGCCAACAAAGTCAAAATCTTTCCCTCTTTGCCAATCTTTTCAAATATTAACTACATAGTTTTTAAAACGATCGCAAAGACTTAAAAAAACGTTAACCTAAAGCCGTTTCAATAGTCATGATTGTTCATCACCTATTCAAGTATTGAAATACACTGTTGGTCATAATGGTGGAATATTTATTTTTACCCCAGTTTAGGGAAGGATTTTTAAAAATTATTTATTTCTAATAGATCTAGATAATGGCATACATTCTCAGATTTTATTGAATATTAATTTGCGAGTGTTTGTTTTGCGTGACTGCTTAATCATAATGTCTGCTACTATGCTAATTAGCTAAGGGACCTACGTCCTTAAGTCATAATTGACAGTAATGAGGATTAATGCCTCACAAAAGGGCATTAATATATACATGTAGCTGATCGACACGATTTTTATCCTGGGGCCTCACAGTAACGAGGCCATTGCTTAGCCCCTGAATCATGACTGTACGCAGTGTTTGCTAGGGTACGCGGCCCCTTCCACAAATCCCCCAAAAGGAAGAAAATGCAATAAATTGTCAAAAATGTATTGCATTTTCCCCCGGCCCCCAACAGGAAAAATTCCTCTGTAGGGCCATGCATTATGGTTCAAGGCATGGCCACACAATTTTTCCTGTTGGGGGCCGGGGGAAAATGCAATACATTTTTGACAATTTATTGCATTTTCTTCGTTTTGGGGAATTTGTGGAAGGGGCCGCGTACCCTAGCAAACACTGCGTACAGTCATGATTCAGGGGCTAAGCAATGGCCTCGTTACTGTGAGGCCCCAGGATAAAAATCGTGTCGATTAGCTATATTAGTGCCCTTTTGTGAGGCATTAATCCTCATTACTGTCAATTATGATTTAAGGACGTAAGTTCCCTAGCTGATTAGCATAGTAGCACACATATGATTTAGCAGTCACGCAAAACAAACACTCGCAAATTGATATTCAATAAAATCTGAGAATGTATGCCATTATCTAGATCTATTAGAAATAAATAATTTTTTTAAATCCTTCCCTAAACTGGGGTAAAAATAAATATTCCACCATTATGACCAACAGTGTATATACAAAAAGGGAAATCCGAACGTAACTTATATCAGTTAATGTTCTTGAAATTACCTTTGAGTTAATTTGTTTTCATCTGTGAGATTTGTTTTCTTTCCTTTGTGCACTTTTATGACTTCCAAGTTCATCAACAAGCCAGAATGCAGCAAGGCCACTCCCCCGCCATAGCAGCGGCGCCGTTATCCACCAATCACGAAGCAGCGTCTTACATCGTGACGTCTGCAGTTGATCAGGCCCCGCCTCCATCCCAACCAGTTCTAGGCCACGCCCAGCTTTCACGCGTCGAGCAACCACATGACGTGAAGAATTAAGAGAATACAGACACGCCCCCTTCCAACGCCACACGGTGCATGGAGTGGGAATTATAATGTAACAAGTTGCAATAGACATTGTAGACCAGGGGGGTGTTTCACAAAGATCCTCAGTTGAACTTATCTCTAAGTTGGACTTAACAGTTATGGAAAGCCGTTAGCATCTATGAAAATATTTTGTTAAAGTTATTTTAAATGGCATAAAATGTTGATTCAAATCATTCAAATTTTTTATTTTCTATTTTCAAGAAGATTCCATGTTCTTAATGTGGAATTTATAAAAAGACTAAAATACTTGAATTTTCACTTTTGGATATATTTTATTTTAAGGCTACAAATGGTTCTCCATCATTTTTAAGTCCAACTTAGAGTTAGGTTCGACTTAGGATCATTGTGAAACACCCCCCAGGGCCCGGTGTCATGAAAGTTGTTATTTATATAAACGCTAAGATTATTTCTCAGTTTTATGAATTGATCTATTTTGTATTACTATAATGACGATGAAATAATTGTAACATATATAATTTATATATACATTGTGTTTCATATTGTACTGTTGAGAAGGAAATAAATGTTAATAAATACAAATACAAATACTAGTGAACAGAAGCTCATACTTTACATGCTACTTTAGATTCAGATGTAGATTCAAGTTCAGATTCATCATAGTTATATAATCTTAGCTTCCCCCGGTAATAAGACCTTATTATTATTGTTATTTTACTTGTAGTAGTATCATTATTCAATTTGTATTGCTATGTTTTTTCCTTTACTATTACTATTACTTTAACTATAAATAACCATAAGAGAGAAAGAAGGGGGAGGGGGGGGGAGGGCTAGAACAAATCCATGCGCAATACTCATTATTATGTTATTATATCTGTGTAATTATTTTATTCGTTTGGACGCCTGAATCAAAAAGCTAACACAAGCTTCCTACAGGTGCTCCCTTTTCCTTCTACTCATTTTCACAGTTTGTTTAAATTAATTTAGCATAATGCTCATGATTTGTATATCTTAAACTGTCTGTACTTTATTACATGTATATATGTGTTCGCTTTTTAACGGAAATAAAGTCTTTTGAACTAGTATTACCATTACTATTACTATTAATACTACTATTACTAATAATAATACTATTACTATAACAAAACTATTAATATTAGTATTACTTTAAATGTAACTATTGTTATTACTATTGCTATCTAAAATACTTTTACGATTACTATGTTGTCTATTCTTGACAATATGAATGATAATGTAGAGGAGCGACGAATGGGTTTAATATGTGTGTGCGTGTGCGTGCCTGTATATGTGCGGGACCATGTGTCCGCACGATTCATTTCACTTAAGTCCATTTATTTAACACTTTGATATAACGCATGGACATCGGAACAAACAAAAACATACCAAATTACAATAGCAACTAGAAAATAATTATTAATTGCAAAAGTAACTTAATATGAGGTTTAACATTTTTGAGCGAAAATCGTTCAGAAATAGGAATTCGTATGACTTTGTGAAGTTCTTTAATTGAAAGTCCATAATTTTATGAAGCAAATTCGTTTTCACTGGCTTCCTGCCGTAGCAACAAACAACAAACTCCGTCGTCTATGTTGCTACGGCAGACAGCCAGTGGAATGCATTCGTTTAATAAAATTATCGAAATGCAAAGATTACTTTAAACAAATACAACTTTGTTATTCCTGGCTCATTCTTCCTCATTGAGGCGTCCAGACCTATGAAGGGGCAACAAATGAACTTCCTAAAAATGTAATTTTCTCTTTGAAATTCAGATACCGTTCGCCAAATGTCTTTTTGGTTTCCTTCCTTCAAATTGCTTTTAATCACTCATGCGTTAGATATGCATCACATGAGTTGCATCAAATGAAAGAGGAGGATCTAAGCTTAACAATTATGTATCATTAATTAATTATAATTTAGTTATGATAAAACATCAATCTTTCTCGGTTTCGTTTTATCTGGGACGCACTGTATATAGGATGAACGTTTAATTGATTTTTTTTTAAAGGGAATATATTTCTATTTTTATAGTACAAGATAATAAGGAGGGGAGCTCGCAAGATGCTTCACTATTTGTGTTTGATTGATTGCAGCTTCACAATTTCCAAACTTTCTTATTTGTAATCAGTTTTATGTAATCAGTTTTATGCACACTCCACCCAGGTGAAATAAATGGGTACCTGGTAGGAATTCATTCCTTGAAATGCTAGAGCGCTATAATGGCAGCACAGCTAAAGCCGGGGTAATAATATCCAAGTTTGGAAGCGCTTAGAGACTTACTGTGATTCGCGCTATATAAAAGCTGAATATTATTATTATTATTATGCTCTTTCACTGAACTGTTTCTCTCTCAATTTCCTGCTTCTATCACAACCAACTTAATATCAAGGTGGACTACCCCTTTAAAGGTATTGTATCCCTTTGCAGCCAACATCGAATTATGTAGAACTTTGCAGGAATTATGAATATGTCACGTATGTCCTATCTGTTAATGCACACGTTGGCAGTGTCCTAGTACTCAAATTATGCAAGGAAATCCGTTTACTTGCTACACTTCACTGTCAGACACTATTGAGTGACTGACTGGCCTTTTTTCTTCTTTGGGTCATAGAAAGTCGTATTCATGGAAAGAAGAAGAGGCGAAGAGCTCGTCACAAGCTTTATAGACGATGTAATTACAGAATGTGGAGCAACAGGGTATGAACTTGGAGAGACACTTGATATACAATTTTGATTGGTTCACTGAACCTGTCTTAAACTGACAGATCACTATTGATGATGAATAACATACATAAAGAGCTGTAAAGGGTGCATGAGCATTTGTCTACATCAATAACCCACTTCTTGTAATGACCAAATTTAAACTGATTGAATCTTTTCGCAGCAAAAAATGTATGACCATTCGATACAAGGGTCTGAAAATCAGACTATATAATTAAACGACCGCGATCTCTACATCCGATTCGACAACTAAAGGTCGTTATTTTCCAACAAAAGGAATATTTTAAAGACCTTTTGTTTTGATGGAAGTTATAAATTATTATTATCTTTCAAATGTCATTGGACTTTAACCCTTTTAATTTCGTGGCCTGCAATGGGTGCATTACACCAGGGAGGTGAGTAGTCCCACCACCCTGATTACACCTAAAGGTACGGCCTACGTTTATCCGAATGTTAAAGAAACAAGTTTAAGGGGGAGGGGGGGGGGAAGACAAAATGAAATAGGGATCATTATTCCGACGACTCGTAATTCCGAAAATGAAACTGCATGTTCTTTTTGTCACTTTTCGGTATGGAAAGCGGAGGCTCTGACTATGAAAAGGGACCCCCCCCCCCCCACCTACCCCGTTGGACCGCCACAACAAATAACCCCGTTGCAAGGTTCGCGGTTGTCAATGATTAAAGACCAAAGGGATATACGGTACATGTATATGAGAAATAGCTTGTAATCACGATATTCAATATTAGCTTCTGAATACACACCTTGACATACGTACAGTGACCGTCTTGCCGACTGCAGCACCGCTTCATCAACGCTCACCGTGAGTTCCAAAACAGTAAGTACGATTGCCTTTATATTATTTCATTTTGTTGCGAAAAGACAAGGAGGAGAAGAAAAGGAACATAAGACGGAAAATGAGAACAAGACGAACAAAAGAAGATGTAAAGAGAGAGGATAAAGAAGAAGAAGTAGAAGAAAAGTTAGAAGGAGAAGTTTTAGACCAAGAAGAAGCAGGGGGAAAAGAAGAAGAAGTAGAAGAAGATTTTTTTTTTTAATAATAATGATAATAATAATAAGAAGAAGAAGAAGAAGAAGTAGAAGAGACAGTAGTAGAAGAAAAAGCAGAACGGGTAGGAGAAGAGGAGGAAGATGAAGACGATGAAGAAGCAGAAAAGGTAGAAAGAGTAACAGAAGAATGAAGAAGAGGAAGAAGAAAGAGAGGAGGAAGAAGAAGACGTAGAAAAAAGAAAAGTAGAGGAGGTAGTAGTACAGTAGTAGAACACATAGGCTATTGCTCCTTTTCACAAACCATGATGGAACAATGAATGAAGTCGGTATTGATGCAAATAAGGATTAGAGTCTAGTAGGTGTCTCAACAACAGCACCCCCAATACATTATATGAATTAATAAAATAAAAGAGATTTTGACCACTGTCTTAATTAATAAAGATATGTTGACCACTAATGTCTTAATGAATAAAGCTCAACTATTCTCGTTTAAATTTCGTAGGCAATGTAGAAGTATTTTTCAACCTTCATGTGAAAATTCAAAAGGGCTCAAGCTAAACCATAACTGTATCAGACGTGCCATTATGGAATGTTTTAATTGTGTACGTCGATCAGGAGATATCAGGACAATAAATAAGCAGCCATTGTTTACCATTCTAATAATCGTAGGCATGAAGAGGGCAAAGGTCAAATTGATAAATACGAGATAACCTCTGACGTAGCAATGCATATTACTTGAATAGTCTCTCGGTAGGTCATTTCCATGTATAGGTTTATTACACGTGCGTGATGTTTGTGGGCGTGTGCGTGTGTGTGTGTGTGTTCGGCTTTCTGTTTGCTAGAATGACCAATTACTAGATTGACCAATAATGCACTTTATAGAGTCACTCACTCCGACTTAAACATAAAAAAGGGTTAATCTGTTCAATCTACGTGCAGACTATCTAACTAGTTTTTAAAGTGCTATTGAGTCTTAATTTTCAAAATAAACAAAAGAAAAGTGATTGGTGGTATATGTGAAAATAAAAATAAGTAACGATAGAATCACCCTGTGATACACTCTGCACGGTAGGTCAAGTAGTGAATACAACTCGTTTACTATTGATCGATGATGTAAGGGCTTGACAAGGCAAAATGGACTTTGTGCGTACTGTGTGTGAACGCTCGTGCATTGCAACGGAAGCAAGAGCCCATGTCCATCGCACTTTAAGGGTTAATTTTTGCAATTAATATTATTAAATATTAACTATTCATGATTAATAAGTAAATATCTAATGCGCCTCAGAATAGTTTACTAGAACGATAGCGCATAACAAATGCTGTATTTATATTATTATTGTAAGGTGTTCACTGTACATAACATATCAATCCAAATGGCGTTATCAACAACCTCAGTGGCAGATCGGGGGTGGTTGGGGGAGGAGGGGGCTCGTGCCCCATTGAAATTAGTAACCAACATAAATAAAAGCCCCATAAATATGCACTAATTTTAAAACAACGGGCACTTTTAATGAGTTTATCGTTTGTGTTTTTTTCTTCTTTTTTCGGTTTATTTTTTGTATTTATATAGTTTGTTTTTCTATTTCGATTGATCGATTGATTGACTGATTTTTTCACTTACTGATTATTTATTTATCTATTCATTTATTAATTTTGTTTATCTAATCACTGACTGCACCGATTGTCAGACCTTTTCGGTCTAACAAGTGCTAGAATAAAAGTATGATGAACGGATCAATACAATTGAATCAATCGTGCGTTCGAAACACTTTATTTGTTGCTAGTTGAGAGTAGACATATAAAAAGAAGAAGAACAGAAGCGGAGAATGATGATGACGATAAAGAAGAAGTATACCGAAACATGAAAGGATGAAGAAGTATTAGTACAATTAAGAAAAAGGAGGAGAAGAAAAAGGAGTTGGCAATAGACCTGTTTACATATATATTTTAATTTATGCATGTTTCTCTGCAGATCTAAAAGCTCACTGAATTTTCCTTTAAACTCTCCTCTTAAGTTTTCAATTTTATTGAGCTCTAATAGACCTGCGAACCGGTATTCTGAAAGCTCACTTAGCGGTCAATTTACTATATAATTCTAGCTTTCAATATATCTAACTGATCTACTGCCATTAAAGTTTGTTTCATGTCTGTCCTAACCCTAAAAAGGCCGGGCTATTTGAGGTCGTAGTACGGCCGGGGGGGGGGGGGGAGGGCATTATGGCCCCCCTTAAGATCTCGGCCGCGAAAATGTGCACGCATGTCAAGTGAAGTGTATAAAATACTATAATAATTTCAATTTTTTGAAAAATCCAATCATTTGCATATTTATGGTAATTTATGCAAATAATGTCATAAACATCACATTTTACCCATAAATCATGTATTATTTATATTTAGGCATTCTTTTCACTACATATATTCATTAAACCATTTGGAATAATATTTTTTTTGATTTTAACTTATGTATTTTATTGTTTTTGTTGTTTTATTTCATTTCTAACTACAATTCGACTATTTTGACTCCCAAAACAACCGCCTAAACTTTAAACAAGACCCAATAACCAATGTTTGATCTATTTTTAAGAAAAATGACATTTCCAAATGTTTTGTACACAAATCACGAAAATGAGCGATTTTCGGGCTGACAGGCAAAGACAAAATGTCACGTGACCTTGTATCTGTACGGTCCGATTTTCAAAAAAAATCTTTTAAAAGATGCGCAAGACTCGAAAGAAAAAGGTCAGCAAATGGCGGGGCGCCATCCATATGCGTTCCCGAACAATCAGGAAAATCGTGGAGGGGTGGGGGGCATAATGCCCCCCCCCCCCGGCCTTATTAGGGTTAACCTGTGCTTGAAACTTCTGTTATTTGTATTATTTCTCTGTTTCCACCAGGTTAAAGCTAGAGGACCAGAACTTCCCTTTGATATATCTTTTTCCCCCAATTGAAAATTCGTGGATGATAAAGAAATGACTTCGACCTCTAACCCCGCACCAGCGACGACATGTATCTATGGTATCCCCGAAGGGCAAAAGGGAGCTCGTTCTCCCTATCTTGCACGCATTAAGGTAGGTTTAATGATAAATAATACATCTTTCACTAGAATAGTACCGTTTCGTCTACAACCAGTTCGCCTACTACCAAAGTAGTCTATTCCTATATGGTCCTCACCAAGTCCGTTTACTATCTAATGATTATGTGATTATTATTATTTATGATAACATGATTATTAGCCCATGTGGATAGTAGGCAAAATTGGCATTAGACAAACCTATAATTAGACCGACTGGAAATAAGACTAAATGAGCAAGAGACCAAATGATAAGTATTTTTATTGGAGATTAGACCAAATTGAAATTAGACCAAATGGCTTTTTGACATAAAGTCCTCGTAGCAAAATTGAAATACCCCCTTGTTCCTTGCTTCGGATGGAGATATTGGGAGGCTGCCAAGAACCACTGATCCCAAAGTCAACAATGTGCATGGTTGCTGGAAAGGAGAAGAGAGATTGACAGATCGCCATAGTAACCCCCATAGTAACCTCTAGGTCAGTGGTAGTAAACCTAACGTGCCTGCACTTGGTCATCACAAGATAATGGGGTCAGTGTTTTGTGCCATATTAGTCCTCATTAAGAAGCTGAATTCCGTTGCATGAGTATTCACTGATAAAAATATTACATGTTAATATCAATTAAGATATAACAAGCTTCTGACACAAGACAGAAAATCGTCAAACAGTGTAGTGTAAAGAGATATTTTTGTTATTATCAATGCGCGGGTGATAAGGGGGTGTTTCAAAACCCGAGTTGAGGACTCACAATTTATGTTTCGAGTTTTTCAACCAGGAAAAACCTGAGGACTGGCCACTATAGACTGAAAAGAAGAAGAAAAGAGCCGCCAACCAGAGAGAGAGAGAGAGAAGAGATTTAACATTTATTAGGGTATGTTTATGCTCAACTTTTTCTAGCCAGAATCAGGCATCTGTTACCCGTTTAGTTCAAAACACGGTTGCGTCCTTTCTCACTTTTGTAGAATCACCGAAAAGCGGCGATCCCGATCGCCGATCGTAAACTCACAAAAAGGTGCTTTTACGATCGGCGATTCTGGGGAAGCATAAACGCACAATCATTTGTAAACGCGTTTAAATGGATTCAATTACGCACTGACCTCTAGTGGGTCTACGTAGCATGCGCAGTGCAGGTTTGCGAATCCAGCTGCAAGGCCACCCAGCGAGAATTGCCTGAAGAAGCCAGAGAAGTGAGCATAAACAGTACAACGTGGAACTGCGATTACGATGAGCGTTTATGATGAGCGTTTCAAATCGCTCATTCTGCCTTCAAAATTGAGCTTAAACGCACCCTTAGAGAGACAGATACAGAGACGGACACCCGACGGGGAATGGATCGAGAGACATACATAAATAAACATGAGGAGAGAGGGATTAAGAGAGAGGGAGAGAGAGAACTAGGAAAGGGAGAGAGAGATAGAAAGGATAGGAGAGAGAAAGGAGAGAGACTGAAGGAGGCATTGAGAGAAAGGTGGGAGAGACAGAGAACTATATAGGGAAGGGAGAGATAGATAGAAAGGAGAGGAGAGAGAGGGAGAGAGAATGAAGGAGGCAACCTGAAAGAAACAGAGCCGAAGAGAGAGAGAGAGAGAGAGACGGAAAGTAGCACGAACGCTATGTTTGGAAAACAAGTTGATCAGCTGGGCTAGGCCTCCTGTGCAGCAAGCAAAGAAGGGGTATTTAAATACCCGACTTCATGGCCATTTACTCGGGTTTGCGAGCTACGAGGGTCAGACGTAATAGCATAAATGGTCATTAGACCATGTGGATAGTAGACGGGCTGTGTGGACCATGTGTGAATAGACCTAGGGTACTTTATGCTCAACTTTTTCTGGCCAGAATGAGGCATTTGTTACGCGTTTAGTTAAAAACATGGTTGCGTCCATTCTCATTTTTGTACAATCACCGAAAAACGGCGATCATAATCGCCGATCGTAAACTCACAAGAAGGTGCGTTTTGGATCGGCGATTCTGCAAAAATCAGCGATTCTGGGGAAGCATAAACGCACAATCATTTGTAAACGCGTTTAAATGGGGTCTACGTAGCATGCGCAGTGCATGTTTGCAAATCCAGCTGCAGACTCTGCACTGCACTTCTCTGGCTCCTCCAGGCATGATTCTGGCTCTGAGCCAGAATCATGCCTGGAGGAGCCAGAGAAGTGAGCATGAACAGTACAACGTGGAACTGCGATTACGATGAGCGTTTACGATGAGCGTTTCAAATCGCTCATTCTGCCTTCAAAATTTAGCATAAACTTACCCCTATATATTACAGGTCCTCTAAGAAAAAAACAGCCCGAGTCATACATATCGAAGGAAAAAAAAGTAATTTTTAGTAATTTTGTGTGTTGGAACAAATGGGAAAGTTGTCTGGCTTTACATTACACCACAGTGACATTAACCATTCAGTCAATTTAAGGTTCACATGCGTATAGTGATTCCAATTTTTTGATATTGATAACTTTCCCCTTTTATGTCATATTTCGTTCAAACTTTCACCTCTCTATTTCAATGACTAGTTTGCTTTCTTTTAGAGTTGTTTGTAGTTGTCTAAATGCCAGCAAACAACAACAACAACCCGTTCTTGATCTGCCATTTTTGAAAATTAATGCATAGATTTCCTGAAATGTTTGCTATTTAAAAGCTAATTGATATGACATATCATTCAATGATTTTGAAGATAATTCAGCCCCAGCATCGTTTTCTTATTAATATATATGAACTTTGGTTGTCTTCCCTATGCCTTTTGAACACCACCGCCTTGCATTGCACGATGTTTGCCCGATATTCACTGTTTGTTACTATTTTCGCTGTTCTCCGTTTTCCGAAGATGTGTCTTCCTGATCAGGTTTAAAAAGGTCGCATGGGTGCAGCTTATTGGTATTATACAAATAATACACAGCAGTGAGGGCATTAGTAAGAAATACCCACACAAGGTATTTTTGGAAGTTTTGAACAGTCTAACACGCCGGAGGCGGTAGCCGAGGGTGTTTGGACTATTTTGAAGGTACCGAGTGTGGGTAATTTTACTATTTGTACGAACAAAATGCTGTGTATTATTTGTTTTATAAGATAATGTTTTATTTGTTACATGAAATGATGTTTCATAACATGATTTTACTAATGAGCAGTCATTATAATTGGATAATGACCGGTCATTATCCAAATTACGCATGAGGCAAAGTAAATGCCTGATCAGGTGTACGCTTTCAACCAATCATTTGATTAGGATCCACGTCATCATCTTATAAAGAGCATTATAAGATGATGACGTGGATCCTAAATGATTGGTTTAGAGCATACACGTGACCAGGCATTTATTTTGTCTCACACGTAATTTTGATAACGACCGGTCATTATCAAATGATAATGACCGGTCATTAGTAAAATCATGTTATAAAACATCATTTTGTAAAATAAATAAAACATCATTTTATAAAACAAATGAAACATCATTTCATAAAACAAATAAAACATCATCTTATAAAACAAATAATACACATCATTTTGTTTGGGCAGTAGTAAAATTACCCACACAATTGTACCTTTGGAACAGTCTAACACGCCCGAGGCTGTGTATTATTTGTAAACTATTTTTTCGTTTCAGAGGACAGCAATCATTCAACTGATTGGAGGATGTTTACTGGTTGCCTTGGGGATGGTAGCCATCATCCTTATGGTTGTTTGGTCCTACTTTGCTACAGCCATCTGGAGCGGAATACTGGTAATGTGATTATGTATATATACATAGAATCACATACACACACGCTCACACACACAAATATATATAAATATATATATTATATATGCACTCTCTCTCTCTCACACACACACACGACCATATATATATATATATATATATATATACGTATATATATGGGTATATACACACATACACACAAATATTAAAAATTATATCTCGCAGAAAATGTCATGATTAGATTTTTTTTTCAAGAGCACATTACTTGATCAAACAGTTGCAATTTTGTTGACTCTAATTTTCCGATAAACGAGTTTTGTTTCTTCTTCAGTAATTAGCATGTTTATTTTGATTGTTCTCATATCTCAGATATTCGGAGCGACTGGAGTGATTGGCATATTGGCAGGGAATAATGGAAACAAGTATTTGGTAACCACTCTTCCTCTCTTGAAAGCCTATATATCCTAATTTCTCTCTGTCCTTTTCTTCACCCCCTCTGTCACTAACTCATTCTAGTTTTCTCTTTCTTATAAATTTTTAATCTCGTGTGGTTTGCTTCGTTTTGCCTATTATGTTAATTTTTGTTATACGCTATATTAATATCCTTTTCTTTGAACAATCCAGATTGATACGTAAATCGTTATGTCTTTCTTCGGTTGTATCATGGGTATCGCTCTGTTTGAGATGTATTTTGATATAAGCTACTGAAATATGTTATAAGCTACTGAAATATATTATAATCTACTACATTAAATGTGTTAGAAGCTACTGAAATATATTATACGCTACTACATTAAATGTGTTGGAAGCTACTATTAATAAACAATTGGTTATGAGTATCCCCTCCCCTTTTTTAGGAAAGTTCTAAATTAGTATTATCTTTCAAATGCCGTTGGAATTTAATCTTTTCATTTTGTTGGCCTGCAAATGGGACATAGTACCTTTAAAGGGATCGGAATGACCGCATGCGTGTTACCAAAATGTCCGGTAAAGGGCTACTTTTCACGCACCAAAGTCCGGCTCGTAGTACACAAAATTGACTTTACACACCGGACTTAGGGGGTGTTTTCAAAAGGAGGGAACACGCATATGCGTATCCTAAATTACACTGAGTGGGGGGGGGGGGAGAGGCGGGCTCTCTTTCCAAGGGCTCGAATCGCAGCCAGGCACTAACGTCGTGTGGCAAGACTTAACTCATAGCCTGCCATGAGGCTGCGTGCACGCTATTGTTACTCTGCTTCTTGCATGCTAGTACGCATTCGTAATAGCAGTTATTGTTCATGCCCATTGGACTGTGCCTAGTGTTTTGCACGCGCTATTGTTAGTACCATCGCGTCAATCCGATTATCTCGTTATAAATCTGGCACTGGGGGGATTAGCCCTGTGGCAGGATAAGAGCTAATCCACATTTGACGCTCTCCACCAAGTGTAAATGGGTTCCATGCAAGTGCCTGGGGAAATAATAATTGCCGGCTCCTCATGTATGACAGCTCTGTTGCTAATGAGTCTTCGCTGGATAAAATAATGATTGAAGTTTTTGTTATTATCATCATTATTACTGTTGTTGTTGTTATTATTTTTAAAATATTGTTAATAATAATTAATATAGTATTATTGTTAGTGTCATTTATTATCCTCATTTTAAAAGCAAGTGAGGCCTAATGTTAGGCTCGCTCACTAACTGAAAACTAACCAATGCAATCAGGAAATCTGTTATTATTTTCCTACTAGTACATGTTTAATAGACTTCACGCAGTTAGGGGATAAAACTATAACAACGGTACCAGCAAACTTTCATTGCTCTCGACTCAGAACATTTAGAAACAATCTGAAGAAATCGTCGTTAAATTTTGTTTGTAAGCATTTTATTCATTTTTAATTTAGGGGACAGCCATTATACAGCTGATTGGAGGATGTTTCCTCGTCGCCATGGGGGCAGTGGCCATTTTCATATGGGCCTTTTGGTCCTACTTTGGTGCAGCCATCTGGAGCGGAATACTGGTAACATCCTATTGAGTATCGTTCAGGGGCCCGTTTCACAAAGCCTTTTTTCAATGACAAGTGACAAATATCAGTGACATATCTGATGATAACCAATCAGAAGCAAGGATTTCTGTAGCTTTTTACAAAAACTGTCATTTGTCACTGATGACAAGTTTTGTGAAACGCCAACCAGGAGATTTCATGTTATTGATTCATTTAATCAGTCTTCTTTAAAAACACAGAGTAGCCCCATTTAGTGCCCCAATGCCTGCTTTACAAGGGGGCCGCCTGTATCAAGTGACTATTACAATGTATACATTTTAAACATAACATAAAGACAAACAAATAAGTACATACAATACATGGCAAATAAAGGAGGCGCGATGGGTCAGTGATAGAGGAGTGGTTTCGTAACAGGTCCCGGATTCGAAACCAAGTCGACGCGCTAGTGCCTTTTGGTAAGGCATTAATCCTCATATTTACCAAGTCCCTCGGAGAGGACTTGAAGCCGTCGGTCCCACGGGTGCTCACTTACAAGCATGTTCTAAATACTCTATGATAGTATGAAGGAGCCCAATGGAGGAAATATCCTTTAAGTGAAATGTTTCAACGGTCTCCCGCATGTGTGTGTATTTATGAACAATAACCCATGATAACCTATAATAGATTGTAAACCTAACTTCCGACTCACCATTTTGGTCTTATACAAGCCAATACGTACACTGTGATTTAAATATAGGTAGATATATATATATATATATAGAGAGAGAGAGAGAGAGAGAGAGAGGGGGAGAGAGGGGGGGGGGGGGAGAGAGAAGAAAAAAATGTTTCACCATCACTTGTATATACATATATGTGTATATATATAGGACTATATATAATAATATATGTCATCTATTTATATCCAAATGATACAGTCGAATGTGCTTTGAGACTCTCCCTTGTTCTGAATTTAATGATGGACCATACCGGTAATTATCGTAACATCTTAACATGAAAAACATGTCGATAGTACAGAATAGCGATGATATTATAATGGTATTTGAAAGGCGGCCAAATCGACTTTAAATCGAATGCTTCAGTTCAGGCGTTCATTAATAAGGTTTTCAAAAGCATATCAATTCACATTTACCATCTAGTAATATCTATGTTTGCTTGTACTCACATCTCAGGTATTCGGTGTGATTGGAGTAGTTGGGATGTCGGCAGCTTCTACCGGAAACAAATATTTGGTAACCACTCTATAAATCTCATGCACAGTTTTGGTAGCGAAAATAGGAATTTGAAGAAAAAAAAGGTGTTGAAATGTATAGTATCGCGCTGCTCTCCTTGCATCAACGCCAAACTGCACTACTTATAGCTACTTGCGCCCTCTATTTAGCACACAATACCTAATCGGTGACTATTGGTCCCCCGTGATCCTCTTTTGCTTATGTTAATTGAGAGCTGATTTGATGACTAGATAACAACCTGTCGGTGCCCATGCAGGAAGGTCTTATTCCCCTGGCCAAAATAGTGCAGAGGGGCTTTAATATAATTTATGTACGAGAACATTTGGTATTCTGTCCATGATTTCAAGTGAATTGTAGAGTAAATATTTGCAAGAACACGGAGACGAAATAATGGATACGTGCTCATGAAAGTTATGTAACATTATTTATTCATGCACATTCAGTGCACTCCATGATACACAGGTGGAAGTATTCTTTGAAAAGGGGAAACAAAGGCTATTTATATAGCACCTCCATCGCTGTAGGAGTGATTATTTTAAAATGTACAAAGTGGGACCTCTTCATGTTTTGAAGATCTGTGGATATTCGGGGTCATTGCAGTAATGTGCTAACCGTGAACTGGTCTATTGCACTCTGATAGCTCCCCGCACGAAAAGTGTAAGCGCTTCGCCTGGAGAGGGCGTGGGTGTAGCCCGCAGCACAGAGCTATCTATACACAGCGTTTGGCCAACTTGGTTTCACTGGGTCACAACATGGCTATATTCGTTTGTTTTGTGCTTTCCCAACAAAGCAGTAGTCGCCATGGTGTGTCCAACTCGAACGGGGTTGGCCGAACTCTGTGTATAAATGGCCTTGCTGCAGCGTATACTCACAGTCCCTGTGGTTGTTACGTGTTATCAGGGACATGCTGTCCCTGGTTTAATACACATGTAGTGTAGGTTGCCGTTGGTGGAATATACGTTCCAGGCTGGGTATCTTAATTACCTCTAATTTGTTTAATCTTTTCATTTGCGGAGGAAAACACTTTCACGGCATCTGCTAGTATGGTATATGTATCATATAAAGTCAAATAAATCTAACGAAAAGCTTTTGAAGGTTAACGAAGACGGGCGTGATGCCTGCGTGACCCGGTAATGTCACTTCATCTACACAGGAGTGACACGTGGTCTTTACAACGGTTTACGGTGTTAAAGATGAACTTCTATTTTGCATATTTTCAAGAACAGTTTCCACAATAATATGAACCCTCATTTGCATAACAAGAAAAACTTAAAGGTTTTAAAGGCCCGGTCTCACCGCCAGAACTTTGCTGGAGCGTTCCTGGAGCGGTAAACAAAATTCATCACCGCTCGTAACCGTTCACCACCGTTTAACAGAAGTTGGCCCCCGTTAAGGCAACGCCGTATACGCTCGGCCACCGCTGATGGTCCCTCCTACCGCTCCGAAAGTTTTGAGCTGCACAAAATATTGCGAGCGGTGAGGAGCGGGCAATTTTCCGCTCCGGCAAAGTTCACCACCGCTCCAACAACGCCCAGTCAAAGTTTGGCACCGCTAGACGCAAGTTCGTGGACGCTTTGGTCCGCTAGGCCAACGCAGAAAGCTTGAACGCTGGGCCACCGCTGCTTCGCCAGCTTTGCCCGGGCGGTGATTAAACGTTGCACAAACTTTGGTGGAGCGGTTGTAAGCGTTTTACGAGCGGACACGAGATTGCTGGAACGGTGTCGGGCGTTGAAGCAGCGATCCATTGCGGTGATGAACTTTGGTTTGGCGTTGGTATGGAGGTGTCGGAGCGGGACCAACGCTCGCTACCGTTAAACCAACGCTAAAGCAACGCCGGCTTCAGCGGTGCACCGCTAAGGCAACGCCCGTGTTTTCGATTTGTTTCCCATTTTGTGCGCGGTGACGAGCGTTGTCGAAATTCGCCATTTTACAAGCTTACACATGCCTATCCAACCACATTGCGTAAATGTGTCTAATGACTGGGGGTAATAATATTTATAAAGCGCTCAGTGATGGTATTCCGTATTAAGCGCTATTTAAATCCAGGACCCTGTGTCAACAAACTTGTTATCAATAACAACAAATTAAAACAAATGCTGAATTCATATGTCAAATTTGCTTCCAGCCAATCAGATGCCACGATTTCAGTAGCTTATAACAGTTATTGTAACTTGATATTGATAACAAAAAGAAACGGGGCCCAGGTTGATTGTGAGATAACTAGGCGTAGTTGCGTACGCCTGTAATCCAGTTATGGAAGTTACAAACTGATTCAGCCGAGGACGCAGGTTCAAAACTGAGTCACGTCTTTCGGATGGTGGCGTTTAAAGGTCAGTCCCCAGACTTAATTCATCACATCTGATTGATTTATACACGTCTTAAAAAACCCAATACACACACATATAGTGAGATATGATATATTTGTGTAACTATTTTAATTCCAGATCCGCACCTATCTCGGCTTGTCCATTGTTGGCTGCCTCGCGGGGTTAACACTCTGTGCCATGCATATTTTAGCCGCTATTTCCGAGGAATTTAGTAATATCGACTATTACTGGGAATGCCAGCCCGGCGGAATAAATTCCTGGATTTTCAACTGCGCTAAATCAAAGGTAAGCAAGATAAGAAGGTTAGGTTATTCATCAAAAATATAAAACCCTCTACCCTAGGATTATCGTACGCTAACCTTACCGATTGAGCCAATGATAAACCTAACTCATAATAATAATACTAATGATAATAATAATAATCTTTAAAGTCCACTCCAAATTTTATTAAACCGAAACGGAAATTCTTTATGCCCAATTGATCGTGAGCCCGGCAGCGAAATTTGTATTCCCAAACAGGTTTGCAATTTCTTATATTTCCGTTCTTTTCAATGGCTGATACGTCATTAGCAGCTTGGAAAGAGGTCACAAACAATTATACTTTGATTTTGTATTGCTTTGCCTCACTATTTATAAAGGCAAAAATACGGAATAAACTGTGACTTGAACCCATGACTCTATAATTGTATTACGCTGACCTTACCGATTGAGCCAACGATGGGTTGATGAAAAGTGATTCTGCATGATTTCTATAACGCTATCACTCACCCTAACGATTACGTCATTGCTAATGACGTAACATATCAGCCAATCAGATGACCGGAAATATTAGCATTGGCAAACCTGTTTGGGAAAAAAAATTAGCAGCCCGGCAGCCACTGAGCAGCGCCAGATCGACGTTGCTCTATCCCTTATTGTTGAACGCCAAACAAGGTAGCAACAACTCCCGTCTTTTAACCACGAGATGAGAGGGATTGATAGTCTGTTTAGAAGATGTACTGACCTCAATTAGTTTCAAATTATATTGAGCTCATTACTTTGTGTATAATTAAATTATGACAAATTGAAATCAATTTTATCTTGGAACATTTGTAATCTTGTTCCTGGGATATCGACAGTAACCTGAAGACATATTGAACTTAAAATATTATTTATTTATCATTATGCCTTGATAGGGACTGCGCGGGTGCATATTGTGTACCATCCAGCTTCTTCCACTCATAAAGGTGCACTCTTTAATAAGCCGCTTTTAAAATATACTGCAGGTCAGATCCCTCTGCCAAACACGCGGAGGTACATGTTCAAATCTACACCCCAATTGTACCCTTATTTCTTAGTGTGTGGGGGTAGTACTGTTCTTACGTTTGGGTTTGATAGGGATAATATAAAGAAAGTGAGAGAAACTATGCCAATAATAAAAAGATCGGGTTTTCGGGTTACACAAACTCTAGTGAATAACAATCCCTACCTCCCGAAAGGTTTGATTTAACGTTTTTTTGAATACACCTCATATCGCCAAATCTTATCGAAAATCTATGAATAAACCAGAATACTAGATAAATAATCCCAAGAGTTCGTTACAAAATGCTAGCGAACGACACTTCGTCCTTGTATGTCATATTTTCACAAATGTACATGTAAAAACTATATTATCTCTAGGACCATTTTTGAATTAAATGTGATTAAGATGCATTCAATTTACTCGGCCTTTCATGAATATTGGTAAATGCTTTCATGAAAGTTCGTGTAACCCAACAAAACGACCCGACGCGAGAACAAGTTGAACGAAGTAAGCCGACAAGTTTTTTCCTTTTTTCCAGTTTATCGTTATTTTTTATTATCATTATCATTATTGGCTAATCCTGACCATAGATTTTAGAGAGATAGTTGTGACACGCACATGCGTGTGCACTCAAGGTTGAATTCATTGAGCGCTAAGTAGTTCCCGCCTACATACAATCTCGATGATGAGAACTATATATTTGTGTTAATTTTCAGCGCTCCATGAATTGAACATTGAATGCGTGCGCGCGTCACAACCGGACAGAACTAACTCTATTTATACGCTATGGACTAACCAACCATTAGACTCATAATGTATATTTATGTCTACGTATAGGCCGCAAGGCAGGTGGTGGACGCCCTCATAGCGACTATTGCGTTGATCCTCTCAATTTCATGCATCGTCTCGGCATCGTTTGGTTTGCGCTGCTACATGTTGTGCCAAAAAGGGGCGTACGCAGGATTTTTTCAAGGGGGGGTTTTAAAATCGGGCCCAAAATTTCGCAACGACTCAGCCAGCCGCTGAATAAGCGGGGGGGGGGGGGGGGGGGGGGGGGGTTAGAGGACACTTTTTTTCTTTTTTTTGGTCTCGCAATTTGGAAATTTGACATTATTCTTTGTTGGGGGGGAGGGTAAGGTCACCTTTTTTAGGTCAGCCATGGGTATATATTTTTTTTTTTTCTTTTTTTTTAATAATTAAAAAAAAAAAAAAGGGGGGGGGGGTTAGGGGGGTTTACACACATACAAATACCAAGGGGGGGTTCAAACCCCTAAACCCCTAACCCCCCCCCCCCCCCCCCCCCTGCGTACGCCCCTGGTGCCAGCTGCTGTAAGGGATGTGGCTGCGAAGAGGAAGGCTGCTGTCAAGGGTGTGCTCTACCGCCTGAGCCTGCCAAGTTAGGTCATAAGGTATGTCCTCATCAGCTCGAGATAGCCAAATATCCTGATATTTCAACTATCCCGATCGTCAATTATCCAGTTAATTTGCGTCTTCATCAGCGCGAAGTTGCAATTAGCGGGATATGTGGTCGAGACAATCATCCTAAGATATCTAGGGCTAATTTGCAAAATATCCCGCTATTTGTCCGGAGCGTCTTTACCAGCCCGAAGTCTCACACTATGCTCGAACGCTGAGCAAAATGTCTCGAGCTTATTTCTCGAGGTCGAGTCTCGAGCTGTTGAGGACGCGATTTTTAACTTCGGGATTATTTCCCAAATCAAAAATAGCGGGCTATTTGGCAATCTCGAGCTGATGAGGACATGCCTATTAAAGTCAGGAAAATGATCCTCTTCATGTTTATTTATTTGTTTATTCCGCATATTGAAATCAATATGATTAATCTGGTCTTCAATCAAGCCCTGTAATATGCAACAAATATAAACATTAATGAATTACAAACAAAGACCCCTTTACAAGTCGACACAAATTTTCGAGGGCATCTTACCCCTAACCCTCTCTAACTAAAAGCAACAAATGCCCCTAAGCATACACATTTCTCTGTGTGTTATGAGACATACTAATAGTAGCTATGTGGCCTAGTTATGTATATATTTCGTTCCAGTTCTTTTCCGGGGGGGATTTACCCCTTTTAAGCCTTGTCCAGGATATGACGCTGCTATAACAGTAGGGACCTCCGGAACAGCGGAAATAATACCGATGAGGTTCTGAAATTAGAAGATATCGTCACTATCATTAACGCCTCGTTCAGATATGACGAGATAAACCGTTTTTTTTTTAAGTGATGTAAGTGATGTGAGTTTTAAGTTTTTTTTAAGTGATTAAGTGAAACTTTATTCCAGTTTATCGTTATTTTTTATATCGATCATTATCATTATTGGCTAATCTGACCATAGATTTAGAGAGATAGTTGTGACACGCACATGCGTGTGCACTCAAGGTTGAATTCATTGAGCGCTAAGTAGTTCCCGCCTACATACAATCTCGATGATGAGAACTATATTTGTGTTAATTTTCAGCGCTCCATGAATTGAACATTGAATGCGTGCGCGCGTCACAACCGGACAGAACTAACTCTATTTATACGCTATGGGACTAACCAACCATTAGACTCATAATGTATATTTATGTCTACGTATAGGCCGCAAGGCAGGTGGTGGACGCCCTCATAGCGACTATTGCGTTGATCCTCTCAATTTCATGCATCGTCTCGGCATCGTTTGGTTGCGCTGCTACATGTTGTGCCAAAAAGGGGCGTACGCAGGATTTTTTCAAGGGGGGGGGGGGGGGGTTTTAAAATCGGGCCCAAAATTTCGAAACGACTCAGCCAGCCGCTGAATAAGCGGGGGGGGGGGGGGGGTTAGAGGACACTTGTTTTCTTTTTTTTGGTCTCGCAATTTGGAAATTTGACATTTTTCTTTGTCGGGGGGGAGGGTAAAGTCACCTTTTTTAGGTCAGCCATGGGTATATATTATTTTTTCTTTTTTTTAATAATTAAAAAAAAAAAAAAGGGGGGGGGGGTTTAGGGGGGTTTACACACATACAAATACCAAAGGGGGGGTTAAAACCCCTAAACCCCTAACCCCCCCCCCCCCCCTGCGTACGCCCCTGGTGCCAGCTGCTGTAAGGGATGTGGCTGCGAAGAGGAAGGCTGCTGTCAAGGGTGTGCTCTACCGCCTGAGCCTGCCAAGGTAGGTCATAAGGTATGTCCTCATCAGCTCGAGATAGCCAAATATCCTGATATTTCAACTATCCCGATCGTCAATTATCCAGTTAATTTGCGTCTTCATCAGCCCGAAGTTGCAATTAGCGGGATATGTGGTCGAGACAATCATCCTAAGATATCTAGGGCTAATTTGCAAAATATCCCGCTATTTGTCCGGAGCGTCTTTACCAGCCCGAAGTCTCACACTATGCTCGAACGCTGAGCAAAATATCTCGAGCTTATTTCTCGAGGTCGAGTCTCGAGCTGTTGAGGACGCGATTTTTAACCTCGGGATTATTTCCCAAATCAAAAATAGCGGGCTATTTGGCAATCTCGAGCTGATGAAGACATGCCTATTAAAGTCAGGAAAATGATCCTCTTCATGTTTATTTATTTGTTTATTCCGCATATTGAAATCAATATGATTAATCTGGTCTTCAATCAAGCCCTGTAATATGCAACAAATATAAACATAAATGAATTACAAACAAAGACCCCTTTACAAATCGACACAAATTTTCGAGGGCATCTTACCCCTAACCCTCTAACTAAAAGCAACAAATGCCCCTAAGCATACACATTTCTCTGTGTGTTATGAGACATACTAATAGTAGCTATGTGGCCTAGTTATGTATATATTTCGTTCCAGTTCTTTTCCGGGGGGGGGGGATTTATCCCTTTTAAGCCTTGTCCAGGATATGACGCTGCTATAACAGTAGGGACCTCCGGAACAGCGGAAATAATACCGATGAGGCTCTGAAATTAGAAGATATCGTCACTATCATTATTAAACGCCTCGTTCAGATATGACGAGATAAACCGTTTTTTTTTAAGTGATGTAATAAAATAAAAAGTTTTAGGCCTACCAAATTAGTTTTTTCTGAATATTGTATTGGCCTCTTTCGTCAATATGCAATAAATATAAACTTGAATAACCTTGCACATGAAATTGAAATAATTGTTCTTACATCTTTTCATGAACGATTATGAAAATACGAATTATTACCCTGGAGAGTTATTCCTCTTCCCAAAACTTTATTGTTCAATCTCTATGACTCTTCGTAGATTGATTGATCAATAAATAGAACAAGTTTCTGAGAAGCTAATTTACACTTCATCTATCGAGAACGATCTGTATTGTCACAATTAGTTCCTGAAAAGACGTAAAATAAAAAAATTCAACTTTATGAGCAACAGTGTACATTACAAATGTCCATTTCTTCGGTTTTCGCTTGGTTTAAAATGTTTTGTTCAAATGAAATTTGACATATCGAACGATTAACCCTTTTTTCCCTGGTACTTTTTCAGCCCCAAAGAACATCATGGAACAAGGAAGGTATGTGTTATAAGCTACTGTTATATGCTACTGTTATAGGCTACTGAGATTTCATGCACCGCTGTTCGACATATGTTAGGACTTTGATAATAGCTAAATAATAGCTACATTTAATAAAACATTTTCGTAATATAATCAAATTTAATGCAAACAAATTTTGTTAAATGGGAAGTTAATCCTACTATTAAATTGGATTTAATTTAAACAGAAAAATTGGAGAAACAATTCGGTGAAGTTTGAGAAAAAT